>JAJLRN010000015.1:0-230286 GCA_030567015.1 Sungouiella sharkensis | reverse complement strand
ACCATCAAAGCCTTATTGCTTATTTATGGTATTGGATTATTTTATTCCGCTGTATGCAGATGTGTAAATGCCTGCATAGCATTCACACATCAGTACCTCTTAGACTCTCAGAATCAATACGCACTGATGGACAAATACATCAGTACCTCCTGGAACCTCAGATTCAATATAACTGTATTAATTAAGTCCCCAATACAACAAATTAAAAGATTCCTATTGCCACTCACATTGTAATCGTCAATGCGCCAATGAGCGACCGAATTGTGGTTTTGAGTGGAGGAACTGCCACAAACGACCTTGTCCCATTGTTCAACTCAATATCAACAAACGTTACCTATGTCATGCCAATTCTGGACAACGGAGGTTCAACGTCAGAAATCATTCGTGTCATTGGGGGCCCTGCTATAGGAGATATAAGATCAAGACTCACAAGATTGATACCAGATTCTAAAATACGATTGAGAGAGCTCTTAAGTTATAGGCTTGATCCGGATCCAAGAAGAGCCCGGGGCCAATGGAATGAACTTGTTGAAGGATCTCATCCATTGTGGAATGGGATAGGCTTATCGACTAAGGAAATTTTTAGAGCATTTCTTGTTCATGTACATGTCGAGCTACTTAAAAGATCAAAGATAAGCATCACCTCTACGAACAACAAACAATTTCGGTACGAACTTGCAAATGTTGGTAATTTATTCCTCACCGGTATCCGTTTATTCATTGGTTCGTTGGACTCTGCCATTGAGTTATTCATAAAATTGACTGACATAAGTCCTAAAATAGACGTCTTGCCATGTATCAACACAAACTTCAGCTATCATATCGGGGCTATACTTTCAAATGATCTCATCATCACTGGCCAGTCCCAAATTTCACATCCCTCTGCAACAAAAGGGGACTATCCTCCACCTATCCACAAGACAAGACCTCCGACTCCCACAAGTGAGATTGAAATTCGTCTTAATCTTGATCAGAATCCTGCGAGTGACGACGAGTCTACCTCGTTGTCGGAGGAAGAGTCAGGAAATATACCTCTGTATACTCACCCGGAGCTTAAAAAATCGCAACTTCACTTCAGCAAAAGCGAAAACATTCAACCTTTGCTCTCCCCGATTAAGCGGGTGTTCTACATATCTCCTTATGGAGAAGAAATTTGTCCAACTGCTCTGAACCGAGTGACTTCTACCATCGCAAGTGCTAACGTTGTTATTTATTCTATAGGGTCGCTAATGACCAGTGTTGTGCCCATAGTGGTTCTCAAAGGGATTGGCCGTGCGATTGCTTGCGGAATAAACCCAAACAAAAAGCGAGTTCTATTTTTAAACGGTTGCGAAGACCGGGAAACATTTGGGATGAGAGCAGTCGATTACGTTAGGATCATTGTTGAGCTGGCTCAATATTCCTTGGAGAAATCAAATCAAGAGGTTACAGACCAGTGGACAAAATATGTAACACATTTATTCTATATGGAGAGGCCAAATATCCCTGTTGATATTGAAATATTGCAACAGAAAGGCATCATATGCGTTGAAATTTGCAGAGACTCGTCAATGTGTGACAGGTACGATACATCGGACCTCAAAATAAAACTTCAAGAGATTTATAGGACTGCAATTTGATTAATCATACCACATTTTGATCAATTCTTCAGAAACTGCAGATGGAGTCAATACACCCAAGTCGGTAATTAGTGCAGTGATGAATTCATGAGGTGTGAAATCGACAGATTGACTTCTTAGGAATATTGAATCTTTTTCATTCATAGAACCCTGTTCCTCCACGATCTTTGTGATTTCCCGAGGTAAGTCATTTGGAGCCAAGGGAAATAATCTCACAAATTTGTGAGATTCTGTTACCACATAAAATGGCTTATTGTTAGCCTTTGCCAAACAACCGATTTGGTAAGACCCTATGTGATTTATAATCCCACCACTTTCTACAACACCTTCAGCCCCAACCATTATTTTATCCACTTTGTGAAGGGCGTAACCAACTGCATTATCGACGATCACCTCAACAGGTATATCAGCTTCTCGGAGAAGTTTGGCCATGTGATAGCCCTTTTCGGACGGTCTAGCCTCCGTAACAAGGACTTTAAATCGCAATAACTTCTCAGTTCTAGCTTTGACTAAAAGTTGATAAACCACACGTGAATAAGAATGCACTAAAATTGTGTCATCATCCTTTATGAACGGAACGCCAAGTTCCGCTGATTTTGATCTGGACTCTTTGGCTCTTTGGACGAATAACTCTCCATTCTCAACTAGATTTTTTTTACAAGACTCCCAATCAGAATACAAGTTTGTATTTCTGAGAACAAATCTCATGAACAAATCACATCCTGCCGAGAGTGAAATTGCGTTCGAAATAGACAGCTTTAAAGTCTCAATATTGGACTTGACCAACTTGATCAATTCACTCGAAGTCGACGGCTGCTTCACTCGCAACATGGTCACAAGTGACTCGATGGCCGCAATGGGCATAGTCATATCTTGGTCATCCTCCAAAAACTTCAAATAAGTCCTGGTTATGTCAAACTCGGTTTCAGACATCCGATGCGAGCTTGGAAGATGTGTGTAATACGCAAGAATTCATATTACTGAAGAATTGATACTATTTATGAGGGTCTAGGAGGTACTGATGTATTTGTCCATCAGTGCGGAATGATAAAGTGCAGTACAGGTATTTACAGATTTGCGGATTACCGAAGTGAAACTAAGTCTAGACCTCATGAGAGAATGTTGACGTAGGGGTGAGCTATGAATAACGTAAGTAGGTCACACCACTCTATCTTACTCTCTTATCGGGTGAAACTGAGGTGAAACTCACTTAGAATGTTATTCCATGTGAGGAAACGTAAGACCTGGAACATTGATGATCTCACTTAGTGAGAACTATTTAAAGATATGAGTCTGTCCATTAAATTTAAAGGGACAGAGAGAAAGAGCGATATTAAGACAAAGATAACTGTGTGTCATCAGATCGGATAAGCCGATAGCCTTAAGTATATACCTTCAGTATAAAAGATCGATCACAATATGAATCTAAACAGCTACTGCATGAACTTATCATCAGAAGTGGACGGTAAAATTCTACAGATACATATATTATATACACTCCCAAAAACTGACATTTGGCTTCCTCCACTTCACTAATCCCAATCTATTCCAACAACCCTCCGGCAAATATAACATACCCATATTGTTAACCTTTTCTTGCTCGCTAATTTAAGTGTTCCCTTTTGCCATCTGAAAAATAAATATGAACTGAAAACTTACCTAACGAAAAAATCGTGTTGAAACTCCCAAACTTTGAAGACAATCTATATATTCTAGCCGATGCGAATACTGAATTAGAGTTCATTCAAAATTCATCGAGTAGTTATAATATTAATACCCAACACTTGCAAATAGGTGACAATTGCACTAAACATGGAAATTATTGAAGTAAAATGAAATGTCCCTACTACGGGGAAGACAGCATTTAAACCCTCCCCATTTTTCAAACAAACGTCTTTCTTTCGAATATATATATGTATTTTTGAACATGGGACTCATTTAGAACACAAAAAACGGATTGTCTCAGCCGCACACAAACGTCATGATGGGGAGGAGTGCAACCTATTTATCCAAATTATCTCCTGCGTGTGCTACTAATAAAACGGAAGGTTGAACTCTTCAAACTTTCATGAATAATAAACTTTAACGAAATGAAATTCTCTTAGACTCCGACAGAACGCGATATCTAAAAATATTTCAGAGAACACTGAAATTTAACAAACCCTTCCAATTAAAATTAAATTATACAACGAACTCAATAAAACTTGAAGGCAAAATTAAAATCTATTACAATACTCAACCAAACATCATAGAATACTTGCAGAAGTACTGATTAAATACGGAAAACACACCATATATCTCCCCACATCCACCATCTATAATGTTTTTTTCCCGTATTGATCGATTACAAAATCAAACTGGCTGATGAAAGATTTCACCCTTTACACTCCTCCCTCCTCTCCACTCCCATTTTTCATCCTCTTCGTCTATCTTAAACAAGCAACAAATGAAACCACAATTTATTGAAATATTATACAAACCTTCACCTTTTCCATATTAATGATATTTTTGTAACTGCAATAAATGAAACAATGAACAATCACTCCACACCTTTGTAGGATAATATTTCATGTTACTGGGATTCAACATTTTGAACTTCTTACGAAACAAAGGAGAAGGACACACAATTGACAAATTCCATCGATTTGAAACCCAAAAAAAATTTGGAAAGATTCTAATAGAAAGGATATACACCAGCAATCCAATTTTCTCGCCTAACATCACAAAATGTATCTATTTCTCAAATAACTACAACTGGAAATCATTACGGGTGCCCCCATCCATCACATTCTATTCATTTTCAATTTGCTATATATATTTATGAACATTATATATGGCTCGCGCCATTAGGGAAAATATGAAAGCCTTTATAGCTCGTTTTGTTACACTTGGAGTATAGGTTAGTTACCAATCCTGATTCAAATCATTGGAGATAATTATTAAGTGAATATAATTATGCAATTTTAAATTCTACCTCCCGGAACGGAAATGTTTTGTAACATAATTCAGTTCGACTTGATTGTTTAATGATCGCAAAGAAGACAATTATTGTCTCATATATATTACCCCGTGGTGTCTTAAATCTTAATTAAAAATCATTTGATAAAATTAGTAATTTGTATGCATTAAGGTTCCTCTATAAATGTCATCCGAAGACTTATTTTCTGAAAATTGGAATGTTTAAATTAAAGATAGATTTGCTCTATTATTAACTTCATATCGGATAGAGTAGTAGTATATATAACATTCATTGCGTTATAGTGAATGTTTCTACTCTAATATAACCTATGCCTTTGATGCCTAGATGATCGAAAAAAATCAACGATATGAGATGCTTAAACTTTAAGGATTACCTAAAGTATGTAAAACCAATTAAACAAAATTGCTACTACGCTGTAAGTTAAAAGTGAAGTTCATAATCAGGATATATTGATATTCATAATTCAAAATCCCTCTCAACACCATGTTGTATTGGTGTCTTAAAAAGCTGTGGCAGTTGGGTTAAATTCAATTTTCCTAGAGTTGAATTCCCCTCTTGAAAAGTAGTAAAGAAATTTATAATAGAAACTGTTTTATAATGAACGATTATGGTAAAATGGATTTTCAGGTTGTGTGATTCGAATTTCTTTGCAATATATTAATAACGTTTTTTATACGAAATGAGCTAATATTATATGGGCTTCTGAATTTAATAAAATACCATAAAGAGTGTAAATAATCTGAAATGTGTTTTACTATTATAATTTATGAATTTTGCTCGGGATTGTTGCAAGTGATTATTCTTCCCCGTAGAGAAACTAAGTATGTATGAGGGACATACAGATGATTGTGATTGTTACTTTAAGGGAACTTTCTGGGCTTAACTGGTAAGTTCAATAGTTTGCTTAGGTCTTTGGGATGGCCTTTGAAATCACGTTACATCACGAATATGAATACATGTTGTCAATTTGATATCTTATACTGGTATAGCAGTTTTATATCTTGGTAAACGGAAATCGTGTTCAGAATAATCTCTATTACTGCTATATTATGGAGGTGTAAGCTTGGAAATGAGCTACGTAAATTGATACACGATCTTGTGCTTTAATAACTCATGTATTTTCGGAAGGGCTTCCCTCTCATTGATTTGAGATAGTCTTATGGTTATTTACACTTTTCTTAGAGCTACTTGTGGGTCTACTTTTTCTCATGCCTTCTCACACATCTGATGCCTGCCTATTTAAGAAAACCTGAGTTGTTGTTAAGTGAGGTGGCACTAGTGATTTTTTTTTTGGTAAGGATAACTATGTTTCTTCTAATTAAATCTGCTCAATTTTATCTGAGTTTTAACTCTTTGCACTTTTTCTCAACTCATCATTCTACATTGTCTCACATTGTTCGCATTATTGATTCTGAGAGTCTAAGAGGTACTGATGTGTAAATGCTATGCAGGCATTTACAGATCTGCATACAGCGGAATAAAATAAGCCACTAACATAAGTAAGCAATATGGCTTTGATGGTCTAGGTTGGGCTCTGCTGGATGTTTCAGTCATGAGGATGATCTTTGAACAATGGCAGAGATCATATCACTCTAATTTATTAGGGTGAAACGTGGTAGAGATGTCGTTCCACGTTTTCAATGTGCAAGACTCAGTCCATTGAGGATTTCATTAATGAAACTATCTAAAGACGTCAATCTGTCCATTATTTATAGAGGACAGAGAGAAAACAATAAAGATAACTACAGGTTATCAAACGGACAACCTTATAGTGTCAAGTATATACCTACAGGATAAACGATTGATTACAATTTGAATATTCGCAGCTACTGCATGTGGTAGAACCATGTAGTGAGCCTGAAAATTCAACACAATCGTCAAGTTCCAAAGTAGTGCACAAAATGAAACGATCACGTGAAAATGATTGGGTTTATGTGTGTGGGTTACATTGCCAGGGAGTTTTGCCACAACAGTCCTATGGTCCCTGATGGCTGCGTAAAGTCCGGTTCGACTCGCATGACTGAGCTTGATGCAAAGTCGTGGCAAATTGCCTCCAACTTGATAAGCGAAACTCCAAAGCTGTCTGAAACGATCAGACATACTATCAGTTTGCTTGAAAATTTCAAGTTCCAAGTGAGCAAACTTCAACAACTTGAGTATTGTGATCATGAACTTGCATATGTTTCATTTAATGTCAGCCTTCGGTTGATCTCAAAAATTCAAAGAAGGTCGGAAACCTTTCTTCAAAACTTTGTGGGGCAGATTCTCAGTACTCTCGAAAGTCAGAAAGATAATTATGAATCTATCAAAGCACTTGTTATTCAAGAAAATGACACGGGTTTGGTCAGTCTGGCCGACGTACTCTTGAAAAGGTTTGCCTCTTTGCAGCCGGGAGTTGCTGACTATCCTCTTAAATCGAATTTGCAAGGGTTACGATCCTCTGATAGTATATCTTCCCAACATTTGAATCAATTGATACGAAGATATCCTGACAGAATATTATTGTTGGACTTTCGAAGTCAGAAGGAGTTCTCATACAGTCACATAAATTTTCTGAATGTGGTAAACATTGAGCCTGCGGTAATTAAAAGATTGTTTGACACGAATTCTGATCCATCTGACATGGATTTAGAACAATTCTTAAGCGAAAGAATTGAGGATGTTCAATTAGAATCTTTCAAAAAGAGGTTCAAGTTTGACCTTGTCGTCCTTTACAACCTTCGTTTTGGCGGAATTAGTAACGATAAATTCGATTCACTCGAATATTCTCTTATACATGGCGACAATAATGGCTTCCCCTCGCTGAGCCCTTTTAAGCAGCTTATTAACTTACTTGTCTTCAAGAACAAGTATATTAGTTCGAGATTAAAGCAATATCCAGTTTATATTCGAGGCGGGTTGGAAAGATGGTATCAGGCATTCGGGGAAAGCGCGCTTACCAGCGAGTCATTTAGAGCAAAATCATCCGCTGGACAGGTGAGGGCTTCTGAGGTCGAACTTCTGGGTTCTGAGGTTTCTAAGAGTGCTTATTTGCGCAATTTTGGGGAATACTTGGCAACTGCGAAGTCTGTAAAAGTTGGATTACCACCAAGTTCGCTGAGAAATGATACTTACGTGAGAAATACAGATCTCGCTCTGCGGCTGGTGCAACTAAACGCCACCGATATTTCAGATCCAGCGATAGAAAAAACACCGGCAAATGGTCGCTGCGAGGCCGAGCGAATTGTACCCAGGCTGAAACCTTCTGCCACCGAAATCAACGTTATAAGCGATTCTGCTCATGCACAAACACAAAAGGAAGTGAATTCACCTGATCTAATTCAACTGTTTGCAACTGGTCTCACGAATCTTGGAAATTCTTGTTACATGAACTGTATTTTGCAATGTTTGAGTTCCACCCCAGAGTTGACGAACTTCTTTTTCCCAGTTTTAGAGGTGGGTAATATTCAAGTTCTCCAAACTTACAAGCAGCATATCAATATGGATAATAATTTAGGCTCAAAAGGTGTTATAACCACGAGCTTTGTTAAGCTATTGGGAAACATGTTCAATAACAGTGGGAAATACTTCTCTCCCAGTTCATTTAAACAAACGGTCGGGTCTCTATCTCCAGGCGGACAATTTGCAACTTCAGACCAACAAGATTGTATTGAATTTCTCAATTTCATCTTAGATGCGTTGCATGAGGATTTGAATCAAAGAGTCATCAACAATGCAGAAGAAAAGGCCGCCATTATGGAGCTATCACCAGATCAAGAAAAAGCTCGAGAATTTATGCCAGTTCGGCTCGCTTCAACTATAGAATGGGAGAGATATTTAAAGTTGAACTTTTCGGTCATAGTTGATTATTTTCAGGGCCAGTACCTTTCACAATTGAGATGCATCGAGTGCAAATCATCTTCTACAACCTATAATTCCTTTTCTATTTTGTCTTTGCCAATCCCTGAAAAGCTTTCTGGCTCTGCTAAGGTGACTTTATCACAATGTTTGGACTTATTCACGGAGACGGAGCTTCTTGACGATGATAATAAGTGGCACTGCCCGAGATGTCAAAGATTCACAAAGCTGACCAAAAAAATAACGATAACGCGACTCCCTAGAATACTTATCATCCACCTCAAGAGATTTAACATGCATTCCAATGGCTACTTTAGAAAGCTCGACACATTTGTGACGTACCCGGTGGATGAGGTTTTGGATCTTACGACCTACTGGCCATCTGTTGATACCTATGTTAATGAAAACACTGCTTTAATGATCACAAGTGATCGAGAGCGAGAAATTTTAGCCTCATTTCCAGATCGCAATCAAGATCCTCCATTTCGGTACCAACTTTACGGCGTCGTTAATCATTTCGGTAACTTGAGCACGGGACATTACACAGCTTTCGTTAGGAAAGGATACAGGTCCAAAACAATGAAAAGCTGGTGTTACTTTGATGACGCAAAGGTTCAATTTGATTGTAAGGAGAGTCAAGTCCTCAACAAAAACGCTTACTGCTTATTTTATCTGCGAGTTTCCTAATTACATTTAAATTATAGATTTAAAATTCTTAGCTCAGGGTTGAGCTGCTTCAAGTGCTTCTGTAACTCTGATTTTAGGGTGATTGCCTACCACACCTTTGCTTAAACCAACCCACAACCAATCGGCTTTGTCATTTGGAAGTATACTTATTTCACCTCTGAAACCATCAACAAAGGTTCGGTCATTCACGGTTATGTTTGTTGTAAAGTTGATAAATTCATTGAAAATAGCAATAGAGGACCAAAATTGAAGTTTTCGGAGGCACGCTATGACTAGACTCGTTACTTGTCCGCCATTCAAGCAATGTAGATAAACAGGAGCGAACTGCTTGTGGATCATAAACTTCAAAGCCTCAAGTACTGTCGTGTATCCCATGGGAACCCCTCGCTTCTTTCCTTTTCCAGACTGAGCACATTCTATATGTATCAATGTGATGTTTTTTTCCTTTGCGAACTCGTATAATTGAGGGTCCGTTTCTTGAGTGATCGGGTCCGGTGTAAGGGAGATTATTGTAGTTAAGTTGAGTGTATCGAGGAATGGGAAATTGGCCTTTCTAGGATACCCTCCTCGATAAAGGTGGGGCTGGACAATATTAAAACGAAGCGGAGGTACCAATGGATCAGCTGACATATTCGAGACAATAGTACGAATACTAGTTTATTTCAACATCCACGGGATGAAGTACTTCTGGAGTTGCATATGAAGTATTGATACTCAAAGTCTACGAGGTAC
The DNA here is from genome assembly GCA_030567015.1 of Sungouiella sharkensis. Taxonomy (NCBI): domain Eukaryota; kingdom Fungi; phylum Ascomycota; class Pichiomycetes; order Serinales; family Metschnikowiaceae; genus Sungouiella; species Sungouiella sharkensis. The sequence continues at coordinate 220,431 of JAJLRN010000015.1, read as the reverse complement.
TGATGTATGTGGGCACATCCGTGCATGATAAATTTTGAAGCGCACCACGTAATCCAAGTCCATGCAGTAGCTGTTAATTCCATTCATGTCAATATAGATCGTTTAACTTGTAGGTGTGTACTTGAGTCTGTTCGCTATACGTATGTATCACTCTTCAAAGTTCTCTCTCCGACAATTTCACCACCTGGTGGACACGCTTACATCCTTAAATAATTTTTCCGCTATTGAGATCATCAACAAACCGGGTCTCACGTACCTATTGGGAAATTCCTTCCAAACAGCGTTTCATCCCTTATCACAAAGACAAAAGATATCTGTAGAGCGTTATGATCCGCTTCGTCATTTCTTGATCATCCTTATCGCCTAACATATATCTAATGCCCCATTATCTCTTAATACTCTCGGAATTGATAGTGCAGTAACGGTAAAATGTCGTGCACCTGTTAGACCTGCAGGTAACGAAATGAAACGAAACTTCCACTCGGTACAAGGGTATGTTGGACGCCAGGATACTCCACAAACAATGCAACAGATCATACTACTCTGCAGTTTGCACTTATTATTGGCGAATCGGGATGAAACATGTCACGGATGTCGTTGGATGTGCGGGTACGCAAGATCCTGTCCATTGTTGATCTCACTAATGGAAATCTATTTAAAGACGTAGGTTGGTGTATTATTTCAAAAGGGACAGAGAGATACAAAGGTAACTATGGGTTATCATACAGATGAGTCGATCGTCTTAAGTATATACCTATAGGATAAACGATTGATTCAAATGTAAATGTTAGCAACTACCGTCGCATGCACTTTAATCATGTGATGGAGCCACAAATTTCAACGTTTAGTACGTTATGTTTGAAACTGTCGGGTGTTGGTATACTAACCTATAGTTCTGGTTTCCACTTTCTGAACCCATCCTGAAATAATGGGCATACCTACGTCTTTAAGCAGTTTTCCATTAGTGATATCAATCGATAGTACTATTCTGAGATTCCTGTAAACCTGCAAACCAGATATACGTTTTTCCTATTTTAATTGAACAATCACAGTTGCTCTGCGGGCGTAGCCTTTTCCATCGGAGAATAAAGCTTCCGTTCCCCACGTCTCTTAGATCCCCATATCATAATCCTATGATATACTTATTGTTAATCCCGACAGCCTATGTAGATCAGAAGTACATTCGTGCCTCTCATGCTTTTCAAAATCAATAAATGTAGTTTCTATTTGCAGGATGGGAGGTTAAAATAATTTGGGAAGTTTACTGTCTTCCACATTATGAGCGAGCACCTCATCAATGGACATTCTTGGGCGCTCATCGGGATTTGGAGATCCCCCAGCAATGCCACTGCTAAACTTCAAATACAAGACATCTCCAATCTCGCTGAATTTCGTCAATACGTAGTCAAGATCCTCTTTCGTCAATGCTGAACTGACACATAACCGAACTCTCGCTGTATGTATGGGAGTGGCCGGATAACCGACGACCACAACAGCAATCTTCATTGAATAGAGCATTCTTGAGATAGCAGGCATTTTCGCGGGGAGGTATAACAAAAGCGGAATTACTGGCGAATCATCCGCACCATACACGATGAAGCCTAGTTTCTTGAGTCCAAGTCTCAAGTATCTTGAGTTAAATGCGATTCTCCTCAATCTCTCTTCACCTTCACCGGGGCTGAGTGTACCATTGATGACTTGCAATGATGAAATTATCTGTTCTAAAACTGGTGGGGGAACACCCTCGCCAAAGCTGCTATTCAAGTATGATAATCTCAATCTATCGACTATCCACTTATCTGCAGCAATATATCCACCAGTTGCACCAAAGGATTTGGTCAAAGTTCCCATCAAAATATCGATCTTAGAGGGGTCAACCAGAAAGTAATCACAGATTCCCCTTCCTCTTGGGCCTAAAGCTCCAATGGAATGCGCCTCATCAACGAACAAGTAGCAGTTATATTTTTCTTTCAACTTAACAATTTCCGGTAAATTTACCATATTTCCTTCCATTGAATACAATCCTTCAACAGCGATGACGATCTTCTTCCACGGTCTGTGAGTTTTTGGTTGACCTTGCGCAATTTCGTTTCGTATCAACTTTTCCAAATCTCTCATATCATTATGTTTGAACACTTTGACTGAGGCTCCTGAAAGCCTGATTCCAAATCTCATGGAGGCATGATTCAACGAGTCGCTAAGGACAAGACATCTCGAATCAACAATAGAAGCAAAAAAGGTAGCATTAGTACCATATCCCTGACTAACAATAATTGAATCTTCTTTACCAACAAAGTCGGCTATCACTTTCTCACACTTTTTGTGCAAATCCGTTGTTCCTATTGCATTTCTTGGGGAACAGGATGACGTACCGTATTCGTCGACAATCTTCAAAGCATTATCCGTACACACCCCATGAGATTGTGCAAATCCCAAGTAATTATAGGAGGACAAGTTTAAACATTCGATGGACTGTCCAGAGTAGAGATAACCTTCCTTCAGTCTCTCGCGTTCGAAACATTTTATGAATCTTCCAGGGGCACCGTGTATTGGTCTTGCAAAACAATCATCGATTCGATTCTTCAATCTTCTAACATAAAAGTTTTCGAATCCGTCGTACCACGGTGCATAACCGTCTTTTTCTACAAGGTCCTCATAGTCCTCGGGCATAAAAATCTTCCCAAAGAAATCACGAATGTGGCCAATGATAATCAAAATGAAGTAACTGAGCAATGTAGCGAGGTGAATGACATAAGGGGGCTCGTCATCAATTGGAGTTGGTAATGGCTCTCCAACAGGATGTTTAGAAACATACAAATATTCCTTGGATGTCAATCTTCCGTATTCCAAGTTTGCCTTAATCTCGTCTGAGCGGTCATCGTCAGGCGCATTTGGAATCAAAGTTGACATTTTTCAAACGAGCGTGAACAGATTGAATTTACGTGCCTTGAGTGATAAGTTATTGCTGTTACTGATTAGTTTCGAAGAAGGAGATAGGAGTGAGAGCAATATTTTTTTTGTCTGACCGACATAAGTCGCGTATTTTCTCACCACGATTACTATCCGATTTGACCGGTATGGTGAGAACCGTACTGTCCGATCAATACGTAGATAATTGTACATAATTTTGGAATGGAAATCGGAAAATCAGACCTTTTGATACATCAATTGTTGATATAGAACTTATATGTACGCTCATCATCTCCAAAAAGTTGTAAAGTATAATCTGTTTGAGGAACTTCCCAATCAATATGCCCAATGGTCAATACAGTGGTAGAATTTAGCAGTTTCAGGATAAATTCATGACACTTCATCATCATTACCTCATCATCCATACAAGAGAAAGCTTCGTCTAAAATCAATACCTCTGGTTTCTTCAATATTGATCGAAGAAACAATGTGAGTTTCTGCTGTGAAACAGTTAGCTTATTGAATTGAGTGTCCTGATTTGGTACGATTTCGTCGTTAAAATACAGCAAGACATGCTTTGCAAAATCACCTACCTCTTCACTGCCGAATTTGTAGCGGAATTTGAAGTTCGAATTGCCGATATCACGAACCAACCCATTCATAATTATTTCTTTCATAGTCATTCTTTTAGGTACCAATGCATGAATTTCTGGTGAAGATATGCCAATTTTGTTGTTTATGTCAAAATAGTTCACTCCACTTCCTGTCTTGCGGAGAACCCCATCGATGCTGATTGCAGAACGCCATGATTGTGGATGATCTGCAGTTATAAGCGATAGCAAAGTTGTTTTTCCGGAACCGTTGTCTCCCAAAATACGCCAATTCGATCCACGTTGAACTCTCCAACTGAAATTTCTCAAAATTGGTTGACCCTTATATACAACTGAAGCTTTGTTGAACTCAATTATCGGATCACTTGACTTGACAGATTTGACCTCTCTGGTATTAGACCTTAAATGACTCTTTGTGTTTTCTTTGTGAATATTGATGGTCGAGTTTAGCTGCGACTTCAAGTCTTCCATGACTATTTCCTTCTTACCTGCTAATGGGAGTCCGCTTTCATCAGCGTAAGCAAGGTGTGTCACCCAATTAGGCACGTCATCTTGAATTCTCAAACCAACAATAATTCCAATGTTCAACTCGGTGGCAATTTTGTGAAGTGAACTAGACACTGACTTCGTTGCATTTGGATCAAGACCGAGAAAAGGATCGTCGATGATGAGCAAGTCTGGCTTATTGATTAAAGATTTAGCGATTCTAGCTCTCCGCATCTGCCCATTGCTTAAACTGTTTATCCATTTGTCCTTTAAATGTTGCAAGTCAAAAAGGTCCATAATTTTTTCCACAAACACATCATTGAAGGAATAAGTATTGCTGTTATAGTTATTGGCTCCCGTTATATAGTTTTTGACGGAGTTGACATCGTCCGACATCTCCAAAACACCCTTATAGGAATACGACTCATATCGAGCCGATAAATGAACTTTATCTAAACCCGAACTCTCTCTGAAATTTAAATACTGAATTTGCTTAATTGTATCACTGATTGATGGATAAGCACGAGAAAGGGGGGGCCGGTTGATGTACTTCGAAGCTGCCACATCTAGAAACGCCGATTTCTTTGGCCCTATAATACCCCAGTAAGAAGAACCACAGCCTGGTGATGAGACTTCAAAAGATTCAATTGGCTGCTTGAAAAGGAGGGAATCAGCATTTGTTTTCGGAAATTTTGAGAAGAAAAGAGCATTCTGTATTTTGAGAAGGCATTTTTCGTGTGTTCTCATGATGTAGTGAAAGTGGTTTTTTTTTAGTTTTGCAAAAATTTCCCCACGAATCGCACATCTTCACAAATCATGAATTAACTAATAATTTGAATAGAGAAAGCTGTAGACAAGACAGTAGACTGAGACGGAATGAATCGCTCCAAATAAATAAGCAGACATCAATAGATACTAGAAGTGTGAAAATCTTGTCAATAATTATTACTTGAGATGAAGATTGTCGTCTTTGAATGGCTAGATCTGAGTCACCATCATGAGTCAAATATTGTATGATTATCTGGGACAAACTGTGATCAAAGGAAAGGAGAAACATTGTTCATAATGGATCTACGCGCTGCTCAATTAAGAGTAGCATACTCATGTACTTATTCTTTTTAGCTGATGTCCCTATACTTCTAAGTTTGCTCAGGAGGGTGCTCAGGAGTGTGCTCACAAATTTCCTTATCGGTAGTGCATGAACAGTGGTTTTTTTGTAGTTCATGCAAGGACACTTGGATGATCACAAATATTAACATCAAGATGGATTTCACTGACCCTATTGTTGCTGAGGAAGAAGTTTCTAAAGTTGAGAGCGGACAAGGAAATAGCAAATCAAACGAGCAAACTCAAAATGCAATTGATCGCTTGGAAGAAGATATTGATACAGCATATTCGGTAATAGAGTCTAAGTTTTCCTCCTTATGGGCGAATGCTTCACAGAGCGCCCAGGGATTGCAAGAAAAGATGAAATTCGAGGAGCGAAAGAATGGCCTTATTGATCAAATCAATATTTCCAAAGAGAGTATCAACAATAACAAAATTGTTCAGGAGAAAGTTCACTCCGTTGAGAAGCAATTGAAAGATTTAGGCGAGCAGATCAAAACTTTAGAGTCGGGAATTGGTATTGACTCCATCTCATCGCACGCAAATAAAGCATTAGATTCTTTAGACTCAAAGTTAGAAATAGTTGAACAGCAAGCTGGAAAGCTTGTAAGTCTGTTCACTTCATTCTTTTCTAACATTGTTTCAATTGATAGTCCACAAAAAGAGATCAGAGAAACTGAGACTATTTTCACTAATCCCGGGATCGCAGGAGCAGCTTACAACTCGACCCGATTTGACTCTGATCTTTTTAAGTTGCACACATCTGAGCTTTTCTATTTAGATGATGCGTTTGACATTCAAGAGAACGACTCAAATTTTGATATTGATGAGAAAACTGATGAAATTAGCAATTTGCTAAAGAAGTATCCGGATACATTGGAAAAACTAATGAATAAGCTTGTTCCAGTCGATATTTCCTATCGTGATTTTTGGTCTCGCTATTTCGCACATGAACAAAAGTTAAAGGAGAATGAACAAACGAGAAAGGAAATTTTGTCCCAAAATGATGTCAGCAAGAAAATAACTGCGACTCATGTTTTGGAGGAAGAAGGAGAAGAAGTAGAAGAAGAAGAAGAAGATTTCACCTGGGATGATGATGATGATGATGAGGACGAAGATATCGATGAGAATGCTGTCAGTGAAGATGATATTGAGAGAGTCCGAGATGACAAGACGTGAAATCAAATTTGAGAGATACGTGATATAATTTTTTCAAAAATACAATACGTAATGTTGAAACCGATATAGCCATGCATTCCAATATCGGAAAGGTCTTGAGTTATTACGTACATATTTGAAAGCTGCTAAACTTTTTAAAGGAATTTTATTCTTTTGTAGTTGCATTCGCGATAGACAACTGACTGATAGTAGAACATACAGATTGTGAAACACTCCTTCAATAGATGCTATTAAAGACATTCAGAATAAATTTAAGGCTGAGATCTGCAGACAAAACTTCGATGATGGGTTTTGATGCTAAGCGACCCAAGTCATGGTATTTTTTTAAAATGTGAGAGGTACTGATGTACTTAGGACCAGGGTATCCGTTTATCATACGAGACACAGGCAAGTTGTTATAACCGATGCAGTAAACTCCACCATAGCACAGCAACACAGGATCCTATTATCGGAGAATCAAGATGGGAAAACCGTAAATAAGGTTTCGGTTTTACGGGCTTCTCAGAGCTGTACTACCGAGGGATCTAACTAAAGAGAAAATTGTTCAGACGTATACAGGTTTGCCCATTAAATCAAAAACGACAGAGTGAGGAAACAATAAATGAAGGTTGTAATACAAATAGCCGAATGTCGCAAGTATATATACCTACAGCATAAACGATCGAGTAAAATATGAATATTAGCAGCTACATAAACTCGAACCATGTGGCAAGCTTCAAAATTCAACACACGAACGGAACCGAAGTCCTTCATATAATCGCCTATCCTTAGCATCCATTGCTCTAACGCATACTTCGCTCAAAGCACCGTCTTCATTTATGACCACTTTGTCTACATAATCCCTTATTGCAGCCATGGGAAAAAACTACACACAGTTCAACCATTCTTCAGCATCGGCAAGTATTCGAAGCACTCACCAACTAAGAAATCAAGGGCCCTCTCTTCGGCGTGTTTGGGTGAAGCGGAATGGCGGAAATCCTACGACGATACTGGTTGGTTCGGCAGATATCATTGATGACCTCAAAAGTGCCGTTGCAAAAAAATTTCCCAATTCTTTGGCTAGATATTTTGATCCTGCTGATATTCAAATCCAGTTACGAGTACACGGGACAGAGAAACAGCAGCAAATGAGGGGCCTGAAACAAGCAGCAGCATTAACTCGCTTCAGACCAGAATCTTCGGAAGAGAGTTTGGTGAAGCCGCCAGTGAGCTCCTTACAAAATCAAAATCAAAATCAAAATCAAAATCAAACAGCTTATATATCACTTGAACCCGATCAAAATGTTTGGGAGATTCTCGATGAATATTTTCCGGGTTCAATGTCTATGTCGGATGCACTTCTTATAGATGTTGAAGTAAGGGGCCCATCTGATAGTCTTGAGGGAGGGGCAGAGAGACAGCTCACTCGCGAGGATTTTGAAGACCCACCATCTGCGCTTTTGGAACGCGTACATTCCCCATTATGGGTAGCACAGAGCAGATCATCTCCATTAATTGCAAATACGCAACAGTATAACATCAAACCACAGCAGCCAATTCCTTGCAGACACGATACTTTTCCAAAGTATCGTTCGGCATCTCCGAACTTACCAGGGGCCTATTCTCCTCCGTTAAACTTCCCGAATCAACATAAAGGATCACTTTCAAATCCTCCTCAATCTCCAGTCTCGTCATTAAGCCAACTGACAAAAAACTCAAATTCTCAAGCTGTGTTGCTCTTACCAAAGAATTTCTCTTTAGGTGATCAACACACGCTCAAACGATATTCAATAGACGGCAGTACCGTTGACAAGGGATTCCATGAGCAACCCCCAAAGCTGAGTTCTGATAAGAATGTAACTAACCTTGGAAATGATACTTTTTCACTCAGTGCCCCGAGTTTCAACACGTCCATTGCAGGAAAAATCTCTTCGAATCCGATCCAAGATCAACAAAGTAAAATGTCGAGCAAGCAATCTTCCGAATCTTTTCAAATATCAAGTAAGAATCTGGCTTCAAATTCTTCAAGCAGAAGGACTCTGGATCCTACAAAAGTTGGTAAGGAGAACAAAGATTCCACAGAGAAAATTAAAAACTCACAGAACACAAAGTCCAAAGAAACTACAATCAACACCAATACTTTTGAGAAAGTCTTACCGCTGATTTCCGTATTGGTTGTGGAAGATAACTCAATTAACCAAGCAATCCTCGGGGCATTCTTGCGAAAACATAAGATACATTACGAAATTGCGAAGAATGGACAAGAAGCAGTGGACAAATGGAGGAAAGGTGGATTTCATCTTGTTCTAATGGATATTCAATTGCCTGTCAAATCGGGAATTGAAGCTACAAAAGAAATTCGATATTTAGAGAAGGTGAACAAAATTGGGGTGTTCGCACAACATGAGTTAGCGAATAGTAATTATAGCAGCTACCAGCAACTTAAGGAAGATGAAAAATTGAATCTTGAAACATTCAGATCTCCTGTGATAATTGTCGCTTTGACTGCTTCTTCAAATTCTTCGATTGATAAGAAGAATGCATTGACGGCTGGCTGCAATGACTTCTTAACGAAGCCAGTCAATTTAGTCTGGTTGCAGAATAAGATCACTGAATGGGGCTGCATGCAAGCTCTAATAGACTTTGATGCTTGGAGAGTAAAAGGGTCACCACAGAATATTTCGGCAACAAGAAAGATTAGTGGAGATGATAAGCATATGGTGAACAGGGAGCTCTCAGGAAAGAAGCCACTCACGGCAAAATAAATATTATTATATACAGGAAACAGATACATCAAAAATTGAACTTAATGATCAACCACTACTCATTCATTAGAAATGCCTCAAGAGGAACAATCCAATGTGAATGAGGATCATACGATTCTTGAAAGAAGCGAATTGTCAGATGAATATCCCACGGTCTTGCCTTTGGAGGTGATTGATCGATCTATTGGATCCAAAATTAAAATTTTATTGACTAACAACAAAGAGTTCATCGGAAAGTTGATCGGCTTCGATGATTTTGTGAATGTTGTCTTGGAAAGTGTTGTTGAGGTGGACTGTGATGGTAATGCAAGCGAACCCATAAGGAAGATGTTGTTAAATGGTGCTCAGATTGCAATGCTTTGCCCCTCCTCATAATCAACCGAAGTGCTGTCAGCCAGCGAAGTCAACTCACTCAAATCGCACCTGATAATGATATTTAATAGCAATATTTCAACTTAATAAGCACTTTTCGGGGACTCCAAGTTCGATTAGTGGACCGCCACAATTCAATTCGATTGAGTTACTTATTTAGAAAATACATTGGACGCCATCAGAAATTGAATTATAGAAGTGTAAGATAATTTTTTAATAGTGCCACTAAAACACTAACCATCAATAAGTAAGAAAATTTGAAAAATGAAGTTGGAGGCAAATTTCAGTCACACATGACTTCGATTTGACAGATTTCGCGTACACTTATTTTGATCCATTACTACTACTAAGGGGAATAAATTATACAGCCATGAAGGTTGCCTTCTCATATAATGGTAGTAATGATCCATTAAGTATTGAAATATCAGGAGAAATGACCTTGGAGGACTTGAGTGCTTATCTTGAGTCCGAAACTGGGATTGCTCGAGACAATCAATTCTTGTACCATAACAATCGCAGACTCGAAGGAATGAAGAGCACACTCTCAGACTTGGGAGTAAAAGATGGTGATATGATCTTGTTGTCTCCAGGAAGTTCGAGCATCATGAGTCATCAAGATTGGTCAAACAGTGATAGGATGGAAATGCTTCGTCTTCAAATCATGAATGACGCACAAATGAGTGCCCAGTTAAGAGACACTGACCCTCATTTATACTCTAATCTATCCAATCCACAGCTTTTCAGAGAGGCTATGATCGCCAAATTGCAAGCCCAAAGCCCCTCCTTCAACGTCCAGAATGAGGAGATACGGAGGCTTCAACAAAACCCCGAGGATCCAGATAGTCAAGCAAAGATTTTAGAAATGATACGCCATCAGCAAATAGAAGAAAATTTGCAATTGGCTTACGACATTTCACCTGAATCCTTTGTGAGTGTGAATATGTTGTACATTAAGTTGAGGATCAATGGTTTTGAGACGTATGCTTTAGTTGACTCTGGTGCACAACAAACCATAATTCATCCTAAATTGGCTGAAGAATTCAAAATTCTGAATTTGATAGATAAGAGATTTGCAGCAATGACTCTAGGTGTTGGAACTGCCAAGTCCGAGGGTCGGATTCACAGTGTTGCAGTTAGTTTGGGTGACACTAATCTCGAGGTACCTTGTTCATTTACAGTTGTCGAGACACATGTTGGTATTTTGCTCGGATTGGATATGCTCAGGAGGCATAAGTGCTGCATCGACTTGGGCTATGACGCCTTATTGGTTGGTGATCGCAGAATAAAGTTTCTTAACGAATCCGAAATTGTTAAGAACATCAAGTCCTTAGATACTTTTGCGACAGACTCATTGAAACTTGCTAATGACGGAGCTCATCAAGCGTCTCAAGAATCTCTGCTGCATCCTGTCAAGAGATCCACCCAATCTCAAAATACATCAACCGAAGTTACGGGAGAATACACACAGAAAGATCTTTCGCAATTGGAATCATTAGGATTCACTCGACAAGAAGCAATCGCAGCTTTGAAGGCCACTAGTGGTAACGTTGAGCTTGCTGCGTCCTTGCTATTTCAATAAATGTCTATTGCCTATAAAATCCAGAAATATGGAAATCATTCAAGACCATTCAATTCTTCCTCAGTTGGCCTCTTCTTCAATACTAAAGGTTTACCAGTGATTCTAAAATACAAGTCCTTTATGTCATCCGTGGTAGACTCGAAATGTGAACTTGGGTCATAACTTTTGGATATGTAAATGCCACTCTCAGTACCATCTTGTACAGGCTCGTATAGTTCTGCAATGCCCATCAAGGTTTCAAGTCTGCTTCCCAATAACTTAAAAGCAGGCTCCAATTCAACATGAGGAGTTGCAGTTTCCACGATAGTAGAAACGATAGCAAGATAATAACCTTTAGGAACAACACAATGGACATCAGAAAGAACCGCAACATAAACGTCATTCTTACGATTGACTTGATTCTGTGGGATGATAATCTGAACAGAGTCCAAATCATTGGTGTTGGGAACCGGATGATCTAATATGCACATAGCTCTGATAACTTTGTGGCCGCTCTTCTTCACTCTTTCAGGGAAATAAGTTGGATCCGCAATGACAATAGGAGCTTTGGCTGTTCCTTCCTTGGTGACGACTCCAGAAAACTTCTTTTCCTCGTCATATAAGACTTCATCGATTGGGGTGCCCAACATATAAGTACCACCATAGATTGCAGATAGTCTAGCAAACCCTTGCGGGAGCTCACCTAAACCATACAAAGGGTAAATGTAAGGCGACTTTCCGTACCTTGCCACGGATTGAACATAAAGAATGATTCTTTCGATCGTGGGTCTTGCAGGTTCAGCCAAATAATTGTCATTTGCCCATAACGCCATAGCATGGCCAATGAAGTCCTTAGTACCTCTCTCTAAGCCAAAATGAGTATAGATGTCATCCATAGTGTTCTCATCCAAATTCAATCCTTGATGAGTTGATGAAACGTCTTCATCATAGGCAGCAACGAATTCCAAAAAGCGTTTCATTCTTCTCTTTTCGAAAATACCCATCAAAGAGCTTTTCAATGCTTCCATTTCATTAGATGGCACTTTTGAAATCCTACCAGCCCGGTAAACATAACTTCCTCCAATTTGCTTAAACTCAATGTATTTAGTGACGTCAGTGTGAACTAAAATGTTCGTCAATTCACCATTCGCCATCAAAAACTTAGGAATTAAATCAACACACCAATCACGATCACGTCCCGTTATGGTGTCTGGTTTTTGTGTTGATGGCTTAAATTTAGAATACAACTGCAGCAAGTTCAAGGAGGCAGATTCACCACCGTAAAAATCTTGCCTATCAATGTGAAGAACTTTCTTTCCTTCCACGGACAATATTCCGGACAAAACACATTCAGTGAGGCCGGTACCTAAAACAATAACATCGTAGTTCTCATCCATGTTTACTAAAGGTCAATTGAGATGGTTGCTCAAATGATCAATTGCAGGGGGGCTCATTGATGAAATCTTGAGATACGACACGTGACCGAGTTACCCAAACTGTGACCCTACATAAAGATGCCTGGAAGGCAAGCTCCTTTTCCTTTAACTTTGTATATATATATTCATTTATCTCTTTATGTGTTTCTAATTATTTGCAAACAGGAATCTGTACACAAAAACTTCTTTTATTCTTTGGAATTGGATGCGGAAAGTGATCACCTTGAGAATAGCCTATTCTTTTGCATGACTATGAAAGAGGATATGGATGACTATTTAAGACAATCAGACTTACAAAGACATTCATAGCATCTTGATATTATACGGAGAAATGGAGAAATTTTCGTAGAAAATGGTTGGCCACTACATAGATTCTTGTAAATTCATGATCTCTGATTAATCAGGTAAGCACATTGCATAATGAAGACAACACAAAACTTGCCAAAACGGATTAGAATTACACGATATTATGGAAATGATTCTTTCCTCTAGCAATGCTATCCTTTATAATCCTGGAAATCTCAGTTGGGTCAGAAGTGATCTTCGTGAAGTTTTCGAAACCATCATCAGTGATAAGCAAATCATCTTCAATCCTTACACCACCCACGTACCAGTATTTGTCTAGCACTTCCTTGTTGATATATTTTACTTTCGTTGAGTCCTCCAAAATATCTTTGAGCAAAAATGGCGAAAAATACACTCCAGGCTCATCAGTAAGGACCATTCCTTTCTTCAAAGCACGACGTAACCTCAAATACCTTAATTTTGGATCTGGATCATCATAATTTGCACGTCCTCCCACATCGTGAGTGTCCATACCCAATAAATGACCGAGCCCATGAGGGAAGAATCTAGCAGATACATTTGAGTCAAAAATTTCACCCTCCGAAAATTTCTCCATGAAAATTCCAAGCTTGAGGAATTCTCTGATCAAAACTCTGTGTGCCTCCAAATGAATGTCGTCCCATATTGCACCTGGTTTAATAAGATCCATGGTTTTTCTTTGCATCTTTAATACCACGTTGTAAATTTCTAAGTGCTCCTTCGTCCAGTCACCATTGATTGGGAAGCATCTTGTCACATCAGAGGCATAACAACTCCACTCAGCTCCAGCGTCAATTAATATTGATCTCTTTTCAGTTCCTATTTCATCGTCATTCTTCACGTAATGCAATGTGGAGCAATTCGGTCCCGAACAACAAATTGGATCGTACAGTTGATATTTTGATCCCTGTCTGATAGCGTGATACATGAACTCAGCGTGAATATGAGTCTCGTTCGTCTCAATAGGCGTGGCAGACATAACAGCAAGATGACAGTTATCCGTGATTGCTGAAGCGTATTTCATCAATTCGATTTCGTAAAAGTCTTTGATAAGTCTGGCTTCATCCAAGGAGTAAAAAAGATTTTCATTCTTCTCAATCAAGAATTCCTTGACGTTTTCATTCCACTTGTTGTGATCTGTAGTATAGATGGATACACCACTATCGCTGAGCAACTTGAGGATTGCAGGCAATTGACTGGCGTACTTGACTTCATCAACATCATACTTTTCAAGAGCATCCTCGAGCAGTAAGGGCATACCACTCCACATGACATCGTCATAATCAATGTTTGGGAGAAACAACGTCAATTTCTCGGAACTCGAATCATATAGTATATGAGAGCCCGGAATATCGCATCCACTTAAATAGTAAAAGTAGCGGTTTTGACGGAATGGCTTGGTTTGATCGCAATACTGATGCAACTCGAGATCTTCTCCACTTATGAAAATGGCCAAATTCCTGACGTGGCTCTTGTCACGAAAATGAGTAACAACTGTCTCAGCATGCTTCTTTGCTGGGTATTTCAAATGCTTCAATGATTCTGGTCCGTTCATAGTGTTCTAAAGAAAGTAGAAATCTACGTTTTCTGTCGCGGCTCCAACATGGAATGGCACAAAACTCCTCGACGGGGAGGGGTTATGTGATGCTTCTACACGCAATTCTTCAGATGCTGATTCTTACAGAGAAAAGATCGAACTTAATTGTTATAATCGGCTTAAGAGATACGCCTAACACGAAAGCGGTAATAGTTGTGCCATTGATAAAAATATCATTCTCAAATCCCCCAACAATTTGCCGAGAAAATAGGCTTTAAATTGTAATAATAGTGACTTCTTCTCAGTATCAAGAGAATCGCTCTACTAATCAAAGCAATGAACCCTGCTTAGTTGCTTGGAAGTAAGGCAAATGGGTTGAACGCCTGTCCAACATGGTCGTGCTTAAACCGAATTTGGTTGCCACTACAGAAATGCGGGAATCAATGTAAACCGTTTTCTCAAGGTAAAGAACAAAGATGGAAAGATTACAAAGATTGCTAGGCGGTGGCAGCGGATTGGGTGGAGCAGGTGGTCCCTCTCTGACAGACTCACCTGCCATTGATGATGCTGAGACCGTTTACATCTCTTCTCTAGCCCTTTTGAAGATGCTCAAGCATGGTCGTGCTGGAGTGCCAATGGAAGTCATGGGCTTAATGCTCGGGGAGTTTGTCGACGACTTTACGATTCATGTTGTTGATGTGTTTGCTATGCCTCAGTCAGGAACAGGAGTCTCAGTTGAAGCGGTTGATGACGTCTTCCAAACAAAGATGATGGACATGTTGAGACAGACCGGCCGTGACCAGATGGTTGTCGGGTGGTATCACTCGCACCCAGGTTTTGGATGTTGGCTCTCTTCCGTTGATGTCAACACTCAACAAAGTTTTGAGCAGTTGAACAAGAGAGCGGTGGCAGTCGTGATCGATCCAATTCAGTCAGTGAAGGGTAAGGTAGTGATCGATGCTTTCAGAACCATTGATGCAAGCACATTGATGAGAGGCCAGGAGCCTCGACAATCAACTTCCAATGTTGGTCACTTGAACAAGCCATCGATTCAAGCTTTAATTCATGGCCTAAACAGACATTATTATTCCTTGAATATCGACTACCACAAAACTCTGTATGAGACCAATATGCTTTTGAATCTCCATAAAAAGTCTTGGCAAAGTGGGTTGAAGATGGTAGAATATGATCACGCTGAGCTCGAAAACTTGGAAAATGTACAGAGTTTGGTTAGAATCGCAAAGTTATACAATGAAAGAGTCGCAGAGGAGAAAGAGTTGCTGGAAGAGCAGTTGAAAACAAGATACGTTGGTAAGCAAGACCCCAAGAAGCATCTTGCGGAAACGTCTGAAAAAATCATCGAAGATAATATCACCTCATTGCTTACAAGCAATGTCAATTCGCTCGCTATACAATAATCTATCTGATACTATAATGTCAGCGGTGACCTGTTACTAAATAGGATTATGTACAATGAATGAATAATAATGATCTATCTCTTCAAAATCGTTCGAGAACTTCATAGCTTTGCTGTACTATGTGTTGATATTTGGATTTGAAAGCTCGTCCAATATATGTGGATTCTGGAATAAAGTTTGACACGGCGAAGACAAAAGATGCAAGCTTGAGCTCTATAATAACCTTGTCATCACTTTGTTGAGTGGTGTTCAAATATCTCATTATTAGCGGTAAAAGTCTCTCGAAATCCTGGAGTTTTTCGAAATACATGACCTCCATTGCTTTCGGGTCAGAAGTTGCCAAGACTTCTAAAAGTGATTCGCTCGTTAAACGAGAAGCGTCCTGAGGTTTTGTTGCACTTGAGTGAAATAAATGGGGGTAGCGGGTTCGGAAAGATGTCCAATTGGGGATAATTGTGGCCAACTTGAGGGACATGAGATAGTTAGCGATATTGCTAGATGAGATCTCCCAATCTTGATGGAATATCCCAGAATAATCTGCATCACCACATCTTGGGATGTCAGACAAAAGAATAAATATCCATAAGTCTTTTAAATTGTCCAAAAGCTGGTTGAACATGAAACCCTGCGCATCATCGAGAAAATATTTCGAAGCTATCGACTTCTGGAAAGCCTTACTGCTTGTGATCACTTCTGTGACTGAGCTCCGATTCTCTACTAGCATTGGAAGTTCATTGTCTGGCGATGCAAGATATGACATCAGTTTTATTGAATGCTGTGACTTCAACCCCTTCTCTTCAGACGGTAACTTTAATTCATGACGATAACACAATATAAGAGAATTTGCCAAGCCAAATGGATCAGTGGGAACTCTTTTCATAACGCCATTCAACTTAATCAGTTGAGCTTTGTGGACAGCCAAACAAAACTTCCGTCCAGATTTTTCTATGACATGCGAAGAATTTTTGGAATCGAAAAAAAATTCATTGCTATGACTAGATTGACTCTCATGCAAGACTTCGGAATAAGTTTGCAAGGGAAAAGTGTCGAAGATACACCGCAACGGTTCTGGTACCTTGACCATTGTGGTATAGTTGGTTCTACGATAGTATGCTCACCGCATTAAGTATGAAGGACTACTACCTACTGAATGAAGGTGAGTCTCAGATTCGCATACCTACTTTAGCAAACATGTAATTTTAATAATGGAATAATGATAATTGAGATCTTATAAAGAGACTAGGTATGAAAATAAAAAGTGCTGGCACACGATTCGGATTTCGTCGATTTCAGACTTCAGCGCAAGCACACGCAACGCTATTCGTCCTCTTGAGGAACCAAATCAATTGTCAAGTCATACCATGTTTCCCCTGAAAATCTACACTCGCTTTCACCGTGATTCAAGAAACCAATTTTCTCGTAGAACGGAACCAAATGTTTGTGAGCAATAATTACCACCTTGCTTCCTAAGTCTTGGTTGGACAATTTCTGTATGTAATCATGCATCAACAAGGTGCCCAAGTTTCTTTTGCCCCACTTAGGATCTATTACGAGACCGTGGATACCAATGTATCTAGATTGCTCAATGTGCCCTGAAGTGGGGTCGTCTTTATTAGGAAGTTCCATGGACTGCTCAGTGATCCTATCCGAATAGATCTTGGTGGCGAGAATATGTCCTATCAAAGTTTCCTTCTTAACGGACAGTTTGACCGGCAAATGGTCATAGTCCATACTCTCTTCGCTGTTTGCATTAACTGAGTCACTGTCGTCCTTGGAATCTGAATCATCTTCCGCAGCATGTTTATTCTCTGTCTCCTTTTCCAACTTCTGTGCAACTTCTGGTAAGTTGATGGCGTTAAACTTATGACCGTATTCTCTGATGAATAGTCCGGAGCATAGTTCAGGACATGTCGTCAATCTGTACTCCATTCTCTCCCTCGAACATCTCTCTGCCTCAGGGAATCCTTTGGCATCCAATGAGACACACTGCTCAAGATCTTCAATCGTTAAAGGACGGATTGACAAATTGGGTGGAAAGTCAGACATGTTCACAATGGTTGGTAGTTCTCCACCTATGATAACAGATTTTTCCCTCCACACAAGCTCTTGTCGTGCGAGATTCGACGCGAATCGGTGCTACAGTACTACATGCTGTCACTCAGATCAGACTTACCCCAAAAGTAAATGCTCGTATGTTTATTCGAGATCACCGTCGCTCAAGACTGTAGGTTCGTCGTGAACAATAGACTTATTAATTTCCCAAAGATGAACAATGTTATCGTCAGCCACGGATGCAAGGGTCCAGTCAAGAAACGGGCACCAACTAAGATCCGAAACGGCGCCTGTGTGACCAGCATGCATCATTAAAATCTCGGGACACCCGTCCTCAGCATCTTCCTGAACCTGCTCCTCTCCAATTTTGGTCAAATCCCAAATAATGACTCGCCTGTCTTGAGATCCTGAAGCTATTATCCCATCTCGGTGAGGTGAGAACTCCAAGCAAGTAATTGCATCACCATGTCCCATCATGGTGTGAAGTTGCTCATGTATACCTTCTGAAGTGGAGAATTTCCGTAGGTCTAAAAGCGTGATATTTGAATTAGTGTTCCCCACAGCCATTAAGTTCCTCGAAAAAGGCGAAAAAGCAAGCGCATTAATTCCCTTTGCGCCTTCACTGTAAAAAGTGGAGATTGGATTAGTAGGAGTTCTTAAATCGTAAAGAAGAACCTTCAGGTCATCAGATACAGAACCGAAAAGGTGCTGATCGAATGAGTGCCACTTGACATCATTGACAATGTCTTGATGATGTTCCGCTTTAAAAATGAGACCATTGTCTTTGTCAAGTTTGTTCACATCAGATAAAACAATGCTCTTGTCATCTGATGACGAAAGAAGAAAACCATCAGTGAACGAATTCCACGACAATCCATAGCCATTCTCGGTATGAGGTCTGAAATGACCGACAGACTCGCCTTGTGACAAATTAAACAAGTCCAACTCTCCATTACCGTTAATTGTAGCCACAATATTACAATCTTGAGGATTGTATCGAGCTCTGTTGACTTCGCTGGAAGTTTCGAACTTCTTGATAATCTTGATTTTAGAATTTGCCTTTTGTTTTGTTCCATCTACATTCACAATTTTCAGATTTGGCAATTGAGTAGAGGCGAGTTTTAAGTAGTTGTGCTCCTCACCGGAAGTGTGAGTACCTAAAAGCAACTTAGCGTCTATAACTTGATTGGTTTGATGGTCCGGAAGCCACTGAACAGTGAGTGAAGGCCACGTCAAAGCAGTTTCACTGACAAATTCATACATGTAACGACAGTTCTTCCTCCATAGCTCATACTCGTCCTTAATATTCACTTCTTGTTGATCACCGCTCATGATGTCTGTGTAAGTTGATATTCTGTTCAATTACATCGACTACGCGAGTTTTGATTGTTACTATTGACTCTGAGAGTCTGAGAGGTACTGATGTGTATTGGTACTTGGGTGCGGCATGACAAAATGCTGTGGGGCATTGCGAAGACAGACACCTGAAACGAAACGAGTCAACACAATAACATTTGGGCAATTGGCCTTGAAGATGATCTACAGACAATGCAATAGATCATAACAGTAAGATGGAAAGCTTTTATCATTGATAAAACATGATAAAAAGACCTGCCACTGGCGTTTCATTTTTGGGTAAATAAGACCCAGCTCGTTGATAGATCTCACCAACGGAAAAATAAAAAACCTAGGTCTGCTCATGATTTGGTGAATGGTGGGGGTAAAAGAATTCACATCTGAGTAGCAGACAGACTCAAGCATATGCCTACAGGATGAACGATCTATGAGGAAATGACTGGAATTATCAGTTATTGCATGAACTTAAAATTATGTGGTGAGCCTCTATATCGTTAATTACGACAGCCTTACTAGATCAGCATTACATCCATACCTCTCATGCGTCTCTGAATCAATAAAAATTCAGCAGTTACATTACATACAGGATTAAGAGTAAATATCCAAGTAATTAAACGGAAATCGAGTCTATGAGGTAGTGCAGCTCATAGAAGTCAACGACTTTAAGAGCGCTTCGAATATGCTCAAAGTAGGGAGAAGATGCACTTTCTGTAGTTCCTGAGAATGGATCGCCAATGGTTCCGTGATTGTGATTGTAGCGATGATTGTGTTCTGCCAACACATCGTCTATATTATCAGTGTACTGATCAGAGGCGCCCGTAAACCTAGGCCAAAGGCTGTGACGTCTCATCTCAAAATATTTGATGGATCTTAGGTCAGAAAACAAGATGTCCATTATGCCCGTATTTCTTAATCTTTCCCTCAATCGGCGACTTTTGTTAACCCTAATAAAAAATGACCTGATATTCCGTTGTTGATATGCCACAAGAGAGGATTTCAATATTTGTGCAGCAGAAGAGTCGATGTAGGTCATGCCTTCAAGATCGAAAATCATATATTTCGTCATTGAGGCATCCCTGCTTCGTCTCAGTGCAGGGTGAGCTTTGGTGGATCCATACAATTCAACTCGTTTCAACCTGGACCTTAAATCACTTGCATTAGTGAACTTCAATGGTTCTGGAATCTTGATTATCAAACAGCCCTCGATTTCCTCCAACGCTTGCAAATTGAGAGGACGGAAGTTATCTGTAAATAGGTTTAATTGCGACAGTTTTTTTTCAAACCCACTTGGTGATCCCAACCAGGACTTTCGCCGGAAATTATCATTTTCATCATCATTTTGAGGATCATTTGCGAGATCGGCATCTAGAAATGTGTTAGTTCCTGGAACTCTTCCTAAAATCTGAATATGAGATTCTGCTGAATTTTTGATGACTCTGATCAACAGATAGACCAATCCAACAGCAATACCAGCTTCCATGGAATAAAAGAGAGTCATTGTGACAGTAATTGCAAATGTAATTAATTCATCAGTGCCATGACTATTCCAATGAAATAAAAGCTCCGCTGGCGCCTCGCTCATCAAAGAAATTCCAATAACGGCTGTGATCACGCTCAAAATACATTTGGGAATATAGTGCAAATACTCCAAAATTGAGCCGACAGTGGCCAATGAAATAATTCCCATAATTGCACCTGAGGTGGTGGTTTTGGCAGAAATGGCGTTGATCTTTGATCGGCCATAACCACCGAATGCCGGAAGGGCTCCAAAAGCACATCCGATGACATTGATAGTTCCAAGTGCTACAAGTTCTCTGTTCGATGAGATCGGTAACTCGTAACGCGAACCCAAAGATTTCAGAGCCGTCGTCGACTCGAAAAATCCCAACATAGCACAAACAAACCCCGCTGAACTGAGTTTATTGATTAGATGAAACCGTGAACGAGAGAATGGATTGAAAAATGGAATAGATTTATCAACATCATCCACCGAACCAACAATCTCAACACCTGAATGATTCCATTTGAATTTGTGGCAAACTACAGTACTGATAACCACAACTAGCAAAATATCAGGAAAGTAAATGGCATGTTTCAAATACTTTGACTTAGATTTTGTGGCAAAGGTTTTGAGACGGCGAATCAACATAATAGACATAAACGCCGCAAGGCTTATGTTAAACGTAAGCTTATGGTATTCATGAAAATGTGATGATAAAAACTTGAGTTTGTCGAATGGGGAATGAATATCCAGTTCTGTCAGGTCATTAATCACCTTCTCAAGAAGACCCGTCAATCCTAGCATTGAGATCGAGGAGTTGATAATCATAACAGCTCCAACACCACAGATGAAACCTTTTAGCAAACACTCACACAATAAATTATCCAAAAACCCGAATCTCCCCAAACCTGAACCAAGCAAAGTCGCTCCACTTACGAAAGTAATTACGACCACGTAATCTATTGGATCAAGCTCAGACTTGGAATGATGAAGCAATGGCTCCACTGTTTGACCAACTATCAATGAGATCGGCGCTTCTGGGCCTACTATCATCTGAGGAACAGATCCAAGTAGCATGTAGACCAAGGGACCGACTCCAAGTGAATACAAACCGCATGTGATAGGAACTTTAGCCAAGGAAGTTGCAAATGATATAGCAAGAGGAATTTGAAATGTAGCTAATGAGATTCCTCCGATCAAATCACCGACAAAAAATTCGGGGCAATACGTTGTGATCCATGACAAGATTGGCAAATAATAAGGTAGTAGAATACGCCATTCTGGAGTGTCACTGCCTGAGACTGGAACATAAGCAGATAACAGACCATTGTCAGATGGAACTCTTCCGTCATAAGGTTCAAGTGGAACGTAATTAATACTCTCCGTAGTTTTCATCAGGGTCGCTCGCAGTATATTTATACATTCTTCTGAAAGGTGATCGGTATTAGAGCGGTATCTGGGGTCCCCATTCAACAATTGAGAGTTACCAAATGATAAATATTCATTTTCTTGTGTCTTAATCAAGGGGTCTCGTTCTATGTTCAATCGTTTCGTGGAGATATGTCTGGTACTTGGTGTGGGGGACTGTGTATCCGCTCGCTTTTTGTTTGCAGCCAAATCTCTTCCACGCTCACCACTTCTCATTTCTTATTCAAAAATTTGGAGCCAGCGATGGAAAGTTTTGACTGTGAAAGCGAAGAGTATCAAATTGAGTGGGCCAATTGTACTGCGTCAATTATAAGGAATATGTCAAAAAGATCGCACGTGAGTGCATCACGTTTTTTTAAGGCACACTATTGTGGGGGACAACATGGCGAATCTCGGTTGACGTAATCAGCGGATGATATATGGGGAAAAATTAATTGAAAGAACATTCTGGAGCAGAAATAAATGAAAGAGATAAATGGGTTCCAAAAACACCATTTCAGTCAAGTTGCAATTATTATTGCTTCATTTCAGGTGATGCTAGTAAGCTGTGCCGGAGTGTAGCAATTACACTGGAGGAAATTGTTGATTAATGGTCAGCTTTTATGAACCTTTTCTGATTCCTTACCCCAAAGAAGAATTTGCTGGACATACATGCATTGTTTAAAGGTTTAATTGGCTCTCACTTCGTCTACCTTCAACAACCATAGAAATTTCGTTACCGAATTATTTCTCGTCGAGTCACAATGAAAACACTCTTTGGATATTATAAATTTTTGGCAATTTCAACTGTTCAATATCAATCGCAAATGAAGTTTGGATTGTAACTGCTCAACGTTTGCCAAGTTTCATCCGATTCCGGTCTGTTCTGCACACTATTTTCTGAAAATTTTAGGGTGCAGTAATCTTCTGATTGATTGTCAAGACAGAAGACAGACACTAATCATGTTACGCTCATTTGTGTACAAGAGGCTTTTCTCTCAGTCATTGACCAAGTTGAATACGTTGGCATTTGTTGAATCTGTGAATGGAACAGTGTCGCCATCGTCGTTGTCTGCGATCTCAGCAGCCAAGGCGCTCGGTGAACCGATCACAGCCATTTTGGCCGGTCCAGAAGGTGAGAAAGCCGTTGAAAGAGCTGCTAAGATTGACGGTGTTTCCAGCGTGCTATTAGCTAAGGGTCAAAAGTACGACCACTATCTTGCTGAGGAATTGGCTCCTTTGTTGAGAGATGTGGTGGAAAGCAAGGGATTCTCCCACTTCGTAACTCCAGCCAGCGCTGTTGCTAAATCTTTTTTGCCTAGACTTGGTGCCTTGCTTGATGTTCAACCCATTTCAGACATTATTAAGGTCGAATCTCTGAATACTTTTGTCAGACCCATTTACGCCGGTAATGCATTAGCAACGGTCAAGACCAATGACAAGACGGTAATCTTTTCCGTCAGATCATCTGCTTTTCCACCTGCAGAGTTTTCAGAACTGGGCTGCTCTATTGAGGATGTAAGTGGTACCTCTGAGTCTGGCAATAGAACCGAGTTTGTCTCTGAGCAATTAATTACTTCAGAGAGACCCGAGCTTGGATCGGCATCAAAAGTTGTGGCTGGCGGTCGTGGCCTTAAAAACAAAGAAACTTTCAATGCATTGATAGAGCCATTGGCAGAAAAGTTAAATGCCGCTGTTGGTGCGTCCAGAGCTGCTGTCGACGCCGGGTTCTGTGACAATTCTTTGCAAGTTGGGCAGACAGGAAAAATTCTTGCCCCGGAATTGTACATTGCAGTTGGAATCTCTGGTGCCATTCAACATCTTGCTGGTATGAAAGACTCCAAGACTATTGTTGCAATCAACAAAGATCCAGAGGCTCCAATCTTCAACGTGGCTGATATTGGCTTAGTTGCGGACCTTAACGATGCCGTCCCCGAGTTGACCAATAAGTTGTAGTAGCTACGAAGCAATTTATAGTACATTCTAAGCCAACGGTAGTTAGCACGAACGGTTTTCTCCATTCACGTGGCACGCTTGGTGCGCCAATTGCACTTTAGGCTGCGCCGACAATCAAATGCTCCTTTTTTTAATATAAAATATGCTCAAATTACGTCACAAGAAGTCTACATTTTTGATTTGCTTAAATAAATCGCAAAGGCCATTGTAGTTGTTGGTATTTACGTAATGATTCTATTGATTCTAAGAGTCTAAGAGGTACTGGTGTATATGTCCATCAGTGCGGAATGATAAAATGCAGTAAAGATATTTACAGATTTAGAGAATAACGAAGTGAAACGAAGCCAGAGCCGCATTTGAGAATGTTGGACATAGGGGTAAACTACAAATGATAAAATAGATCGCAACGTTCTACATAAATCTCTTACCGGGTGAGGCTGGGATGAAACCTACTTAGTATGTTTTTCCATGTGAGGATACTTAAGACATATTGATGATCTAACTATGTGAAAACTATTTAAAGCCATAAGTCTGTCCATTAATTTAAAAAAGACAGAGAGAGTAAGATAACAATATCTGTTCGTTATCAAACGGATAAGTCGATTTTCTCAAGTATATACCTACAGTATAAACGATTGATGAAATATGAATATGAACGGCTACTGCATGAAGTTATCTTCAGTAGTGGACGGTAAAATTCTACAGATTTCCTTCCCACAAGCAGTTCGCGGACAAATCGCGGAGGCTCAAACAAAACATAATAGAGAAGATTTCTTTTCTCCACCACTGGGACTTGCTTGCAACAATTCAAATCTTTCAGGCAATCAAGCTGTCAAATCGCGAATCTTATAAATGGGAGTGATGTCTGAACGCAGACAGATTGACATTGACCGCGACAGGGTCACCGTGCTTCTATTAATCAATTCCCTGCTAATTAAGAAAGCATACAACATATATGTCACCATCTTGAGCAATCAACAAACGATACAACGAATGCTGCATCAATCCAGGCAAACCATTTTGGATCAGTCTAATAACTTAAATCGCCGACTACAATGTAACCTAAGTGTGTTATCCTACATTAATGACCTGTACCACAATAAGGCAGCGGCCCAACAACCAAACAGACTTCAGTTTCCGGTGATATTGACTGCCCCTGTGGAAATGCCTGAGTTAAAGCCTTTGTACAAGCGACTTCATGATTTGTATCCAGAAGCCATCGAGTTCTTGAAGGTGAAAATACAGCAAATGAAACAACAGCAAATGCAGCAACCGGAGGACTTCCAAAGAAGACAGCTTCAACAAGCTCAACAGCAGATCAAGCCAATGCATATGCAACAACCACAACAAATTCCCATTCAGCTGCAGCAACAGGAACGACCTCAACAGTCGCAACAACAACAGCATCAGAAGCAGCAGTCATTCTCACATTTTAATATGGCTCCCGGTCAGTCGCATCAACAATACAGCACTCCTCAAATGAGTGTTCTGCAGCAAAGAAGTTTGCAATCGAATACTGTGACTCAAGTGAACCCACAGCTTTCGCAACAACAACAACAAAAACAAACACAACTTAAGGGTATGTCGCCAGAGCCCATGTCCATAGATCCGCAGAATGGGGAAGGTTTTAGCATAGATGACTCAGGCTTCACAAATTATCAAAGTTTGAATGCTGCTGGCAAAAGTGCTCCCTCGATCCTGATTTCTCCTCAGCAACTTCTTCAACAGCAGACTGGAAACAATGATTACTCTTTAGGATTTTTCTAGCTTCCATTGCTATAATAAAGATTTTACCATCATATCTTTCTTCTTAATTATAAAGTCGAATTAATCCTTTTATACTGAGGTACAATCGATAATATGTACCAAAACAACATGAATTAAGTGGCTGATGCTATGCAATTAGAGCTTTCTATAAATATCCATCTTCCTCAAATGCGTCATCTTGAAATTCCAGGTTGATGATGTCACTATACGCACCAACGACATTACTCATTGAATTATGAGTCGGAAGATTCGGCTCATTATTTGCTTGATTTCTCAAATTTATGAAATCATTGCCAAACAGAGAAGCAGGGAATTCATTTCGATGTTGGTTAGAGTTAGGGACACTAGAAGGCTGTAACCATACAGCATCATTTGTAATCTCGTTCCACAATTTTTGTTCCTCATCGAGATAAGTCAAACCTTCAATGCCGGCTAAATCTGGATTTGGAAAAAAGCCACTTCCAACATTTTGCTCGCTTATATGGCTGTTGAATTGGAAAGCTTCTTCGTTAGTTAAATTAGCGGAAGAAGGTATTGTGGGTGTGTGCCTGTTTGAAGTTGGCATTGTAGATGAAGGAACTGGCCCATTAAATTGAATGAAATCCAAGTCTGAACGAAAAGGCTCAGCTATTACTTGTTGTGTAGCATGAGTGGGAGCCGGCTGTCTGAAGCGAGATGAATCGATTGTAGTACGAAACAGAGTCGCGTCACCGAATGGGTTGCTATTAACATCCATTCCATAAATATCAGAAGAGAAAGAATTACTCTCATCGTCATGTTTATGTAGAAGGTCTTGCATCACGCCGTTGAAATCAAGCACTCTGATCAATTTCAACAACTGAGCCCTTCTCAACGCGGCTGGATAATTTCCAAGTTTCTTCATTTTATTGAAAACAGTGAGAGCGTGGTCCAAGTGTATCCTTGTAGCGTCATGGACCCCAATTGAAGCATTAAAAAGTATTAATGTTGATGCTGATGTGAATAAATACTCACGATCCATCCACCCGAAAAGTGCAACCATATTTTGAGGATACAATGCCCAAATTGACTTGATAGTATTAATCGAAGCCTGAAAAGAGGCATTCAATAATGTTAGCACATTCTTTGAGTACTTTGACAAATCAACGTATCTGTTGGTATGATTCTGAACTTGCAACTCTTTCAATTTCTTTGTTGCGAAATGGAAGAGTAAAGGCCTTACAGCTAGATTCATGCCTTGAAAGTACTCAGTCATCAAGTTGACAATCAATCTGGATATCTTGACGTCATCTTTTGAAAAATCAACTCGCAAGAATTCCGGAAGAGAGTTTTTCCATTTGAATAATCTCTGGACAAGATCCGAAACCACTGGCAAGATGTTGGCTGTGGGTTGTTTGGTATATAGGGACGATAAAATTATGGCATTGATCTGTGTGATTGTCACGCAGTTATTGATATATTCCGCAGAAGGGAAGATATAATAACCCCGAACATCATTCTCATCTCTTGGGAAGTCATCGAGGTTTAAATCGAAATCATACGGCAATTCTGTTGAGACACTATCATCGGCAAAACTCAATGGTAAGCCTGCTTTGGAGGAGAGCATTCTCTCATACATATAAACAGTCCACCAAATACGACGCCTGTGTTCCAATTCAAAACGATTGATGTTCTCCATATCTGCATCTACATGCCAACCAAGAATGAGCGTGGAACGCAATGCCAATCCAAAGTAAAAATAAGAAGCAATAGTGCAATCTGCAACTTGTAGATAAAAAGCATAGAGAAGCATAACTTCTATTCCACCATCTTTGGTGATATTGTCAATTGCGCCTGAGGCAAATAATCCTGTGAATAGCTCAGATGCTTGATAGAAGAAGTCGGAGCCAGGTAAAGTGTTTCTTTTACCCATGACTCGTTTCTTTGTCTTACTCTTCCCGTAGTTCAAGATTGTTTCCTTTTTAGAGTTCTTCATATGTGTGTCAGACTCCGTACCGAGATACATCTCTCCAATAGCAAATATCAAGAGTATTTTGCAGAACCATATTGTTTCCAAAATGGTGTCATCATCTGTATCTTTCTTAATAGTGTTCTCATCATCAGCTGGTCCAATGTTGGGAGATATGTTACGTTTGATAATCTTCTTGTTCTCGGTAGCATTCCCGGAATATAGGTTCATCAAAAATTTCTTCACTAAACCCTCATTGAAAAAATAAAAACATCCATCGTTATAGTTGATAAAGGTGTCAACTAGTAGAATAGCATAGGAGTACGAAGGGAGCGTAAAGTTCACAGATAGCCCCGGTCGAGTATTTGTTTTGGCGAGTGTTATATTATAAGCGTTGCCCTCTTTTTCCAAAATCTTTGTTTCACGTTTCACATTTGAAGGTTCAGCATCTTGGCCCAGGCCAAGAGATGCATTAAATTGCCTTTGAGGAGATTCGGCAGGTGTCGTCAGAGATGAATTTGGGTGTAACAAGTTAGACGATGAGAAACTCGGGGCCATGTTTTGAATTTCAAGCCCAAATAATGTCATCGATGACAGCCCAACATACAACTTCTCTCCAGTTCGGGATTGTATGAGCCGTCCGTATTTGTCCAAAGAGGGGTGTATGATCTCATTATGAATATCGTCTTCAGATATATTTAAGCCTTCTGAAGTGTCACAATGAGAGAGATCGTTGCCTACATTGTGAGATCCTCCAAAAGGGCCCATTCCAGTACTATGCATCTCTGCTGAAGCACTTCCTGGAAACGACGCATTAACTGACGCCCTTTTTGATTGCTCCTCCCGTAAACTGTTTCTCAAAGATGAATTCTCCTTTTTCAACTTTGCAATATCATCTTGGAGTTTGTAGATGTATTTACGAGACACCACTAGTCTCTTCTCAAACTCCATGTATTCACATTTAGTTTTGGCCAACTGACATTTGGAACATGGCTGACCGCCAGGACAACGAGTATGCCGAAACCGACATCGAATACAAGCACGAGCTGTGCGCTTTTTCAGCGAAGAAAGCTTTTCTGATTGGGGGTCATCATCATTTTTCTTGTCTGTTAACTCCTCTAATTCCATTTCTTCCTTCTTAATCCCCAAATCCAGGTCAAAAGGGGTCTCTGGTTGCACCTCATGTGGCAGGCTGCCTTCTATTGAATTCGAGCCGTCGTCAGGTCTCATACTGAAGCTTTCGAGAAGGTCAGCACCTCTGGATACAGCTGGAGTAAGTACGATGGTTTTTGAGTCATGTACCCTTGTACGGCATATAACTATAAGGTGGTATCAATTCAAGAAGCATGAGAGGTATGGATGTAATTCTGATAGTAAGCTGACGGAATTAGCTAAAAGTATATCGTATGAATATGAATAGGAAACTGGACGAGATGTGGGGAACGGAAGTTTTATTATTCGATGGAGAAAATCTTACACTTACATCGCAAATTAACTGTAATCGTTCAATTAAGATGGAAAAAATGTAAATTCGCACTTCGGGGTTACAAGAATCTCAGAGTGATACTATCTATGGAACTCACTATTGAAAAACTGTTTGAATATACGTAGGTTTGCCAATTATCTCAAATGGGGTAGAGAGAAGGAAAATGAAAACTAATGGTTATAATACGGATAGCTGATAAGTCTCAGGTATGTATCTAAAGGATAAACGATAGTAAAATATGAACGGAATTAGCACCTACTGCATGAACTTAAATCATGTGGTTAATATTGATTGTGAGAGTCTAAGAGGTACTGATAAAATGCTGTGCACACATTTTTAGACCTGCAGTTAGCTAAACGAAATAAGCCAATACCACATGACATTAGGGCTATTAGAGGCATTTTGGGGTAAGGATGATCTACATAACATTGAAGTACCACTCTGCAGAAAGCTCTATCAATCGATTAAACAAGGATAAATGTGTTGGAGATGTGGTTCCACGTGCGGGTAAAAAAGACCCGATCTGTTGATGATCTCAAAACTATTTAAAGACGTAGGTTTGTCTATTATTTCAAAAAGTTCAGACAGAGAAAAAGATAACTATAAGTTATCATGCGGATAAGCCGATCGTCTCAAGTATGTATCTACAGGATAAACGATTGATACAATATTAATATTAGCAGATATTGCATGAACTTGGAATGTGGCGAGCCTCAAAATTCAACAGTTACAATTCAGAATATTCAACTTGTGAGTGAAGTGATCTAAATGGCTCCAGAGAGTTTTCTCGAAAGCGGGCAAATGTATATTTTTTTTCTTAGTTTTGTTTCTATTTATTTAGGAATCGTTTATCTACTCTATTTAAAGACGTATTTCGCCAGTCCCATGGGTCATTAGCATATTTGAGGCGAGCCTGGTCACTCTCTCCAATTTAGTGCGTTTCAAAAGCAAGATATTTTAATTGTACCTAAAAAAACCTGATTATTAAGCATAAAGAAGGAGGCATCTATTTAGCTCGAGGAAAGGTTCTGTGGTCCATAACCGACAACGTTACCTGCTGGATCATAAGAGCAGATAACATACCAACCGGATCCACAATCCTTGTAAGCGCAACCAAGCTTCGTGGTACTCTTCCAGATAATCTGAGTGAAATGATCGAAAACATTGGCAGTAGAATAGTCGTAGTTGTTACCTTCCGAGTACCAGGCGTTGAAAGCAGCAACTCCATCAGAGTAACCCTCAGCCAAGTTTTCTCCGTACGGGCCTCCGCTATGCACTAATGAAGAACCACAGGTGTACTTCTCAGCATAGTTTTGTGCATACTTGTAGCAAGTTGTATCCCATGATAAATCGCTAGCAGAGTGAAGGGCTCTTTTCTTGTTGTGAGCATCCAAGATAGACTTGGCGAATGATGCATCGGCGCCTGAAGAGGAAATTTGAGCGTAGATTCCGGATTCAGACGAAGAAGAGGCAGACGATGTAGCTGTTTTAGCAGTAGAAGTTGGTGTGGAAGGCGTGGTGGTCTGCGAGGTGCCGGCAACAACCTTGCTCACCGAGTTGTATGATGCAGTTACAGTCAGTGGAGTGGTTGCAGCGTTCGTCTCAGTAGCAGCAGCGGAGCTGCCAAGGGTAACAACAGCGTTGTCATTTGTAGCGTTGTCTCCTTCAAGAAACTCGGAACTACCAACAATATGTCCTTGAGCGTCAACTGTGATGTAGTGCATTCTAGTGACAAAGTGCGTCTTGGCCAATGCCATTGAAGCAAGAAAAGCAGTGCAAGCGACAGAAGAAAACTTCATGGTTTTCTATTTCGATTGTTCAAAGGAAGGGGCGAATCGTCTTCTAAAGAAGGAAGTAAAATGTTCAGAGCTTCAAGCTTATATACTTCGGTGCCTCAAATTCAAAAAAGGAAGGTGTGACGCAAGACGAATCAGAAAAGAATGAGGCAAATATCGGAAATTCATATTTTCTAAGGAAAAGCCTCCAACTTAAATGTTTCATCTACTACATGCATGGAATTAACGTGATATGCCTTCATAGTACAGTTACCCAATGCAAGATTTCTACGTTCCCCTGACATTTTCGCGACAGAGATCAACATTAGTATTGCACACAGATAGAGAGTGCTGAGGTGAGACGCGATTCGGAATGTCAGTTTCAAAGAGTGTTAAGAGCAAACTTTTGGTGGAGATACGTTCTTGTTGAAAGCTTGTGCTTAAAGAACGAATGTGACCCAATGAGGCTTCTCAAAAAGTTTTCAGGAATCAATTTCGTGTGCGTTTTAAATATCGTATATTCAGGTGAAGTTTCTTGAGCAAAGCATTGTCTTCTCATTAGGGTATTAAAATAAGCCGCATTTGGTAGATATATTATATGCATACGAAATAAGCCGGTGGCTTTACAAATCCATGAATGGCTCGGGACAGAACCGGGCTTGGCTATTCACAAAAACTAGTTTTAGTCACTATGATGGCTTAGTGTTCGACTGGCTAAGGCCAAACATTGTAGCGCCTGCATGAATTACTAGGCGAATCGTGTAGAGTTCGAAGGAGTGGAGAATCAAAAAAAAAAAAACTGTAGCATATCGTGCAACGGTCACAGGTGCATGCTGATGCGTTTGTTGCTTTGACGCGGCCACGCATGCCAAGGTTACACTGGTCCTACCGAAAAAACGGAAAATGCTTCGCTGGAAACTACTGGATAAAGCCAACTATTCGCTTCGTCTTGGTGTCAGCAGAAGGGTTAGTAATTTTTGCCTATATATTCTAGTAGTCCCCTAAATCAGGGTATCTAATTTCGAAATTATCGTTGACAAATCTGGCCCAATCTGTTAAATATGGTAACCCACACTGCTCCAAGAGCTCTAAATCACCGACCACACAAAGCTGTCTTTTTGGCCTTGTCATTGCAACATTAAGACGGCGGGGCTCATTTAAGAACCCAATTTCACGTCTGTCATTGGATCTGACCAAAGATACTATGATGACTTCTTTTTCTCTTCCTTGGAAACCGTCTACAGTAGCAATCTCAATTCGTTCAAACTTGCTGGACAAAGTTCTTTTGAGTGTTGAAACTTGCGCACTGTATGGAGATATGACACCTATCAATTCTGGCTGGACACCAGCTTCAATAAGACGCTGTACATGCTGAAGCACAACAAGTGCTTCCATTTCATTGTATTTTGAACCGGCCGATGAGTTAAGTGCCGATTTCATATCTTCATCACTGGTTTGCTCAGGGAAATTTCCCCCTTGAGTATCGTACCATAGACAGGGCTCAATGGTTTCATCAGTGGCCCTGACAGTTGGTATATCTGTAAGCAAAATGGTTTTGACGGAGTCCGCTGCTTTGAGTTTGCCTTCATATAGTTTCTCAGAAGGGAATCGCATGATGGCGGAGTTCATTCTGTATTGAACATCTAGAAGTTTTCGGTAGTCGTTACCGTCGTGGACTGCAACCAAACGATCAAATAGAGTAAATTCGAGATCAGCAATGTTATTCCCCTTTTTAATGAGGATTTCAGCTTCCTCTTTTGATTTTACTGTTGCCGGTAGCTGCTTGTTATCGCCAGCCATTACCAAACGTTTGCATCCTAAATGGGTCGCCAACGCAATCCAACACTGTGGTTCTAAAGACTGTGAGACCTCATCAATAATTATTGTGTCAAAGAGTGGATTATCGACTGAAAATTCTTGGTCTTTGTAAAGAGCAATAAGTTCGTTGCTTCCCGCCCCATGAAGCGTTGATAAAACAACCTGAGCATTCACAAGTAAGTCATGAACAACCCTTTTTTCCCGCACGCGTAATTCTTTTTTAAGCTGTTTGAGCTCAGACCAAAGTTCTCTCCTTTCGCTGTATCTCTTACATTTTCGAATTTTACCGAGCGTCGTACCAATATCGTTTTGAATGTCTTTTAAAATCATCTGGTTATCTCCACCCTCACCAGAGTATGATGACTTAGATAAAACATCTAGAGAATGCTGCAAATTGGACTTTAAAAGCCTTGCCGGGTGTCCAATTCTTACTAGCTTCTCTGGCCTCATATTCCTGAGGGGAAACTTTTTCCTTCTGCTTTTCTTTTGATTGTACACTTCATCACCACTCTCATCACTGAAAGTAGATGAGAGACGTTCTAAAATATTGTCGACAGAAATGTTAGAAGGTCCACAAACTAGAACTCTTTCACCGTGATTGAAATTCAATTGCTTAATCAATTCTATCAAAGTGTAAGTTTTTCCAGTTCCTGGCGGTCCATGTATAATAGTGATACAAGACTCGTTGATAGCAAATTCTATTGCAGATTTCTGCGAATCATTTAATGTGCTATCAAAGAATTTTATCTTCTCTCTCTCGTTTTTAGGTCGTGGATGGAATCTTGATTCCCCTAGAAGAATGCTGAGAAATTCCCCTTTGTCATACTCTTTGAGACTCTCAAGCTTTTTCATGGCCTGCAACATGCGTTTGTAAGTAACAGAGTTTGTAAGCTTTACGATCCACATTCGAATATTGTCATTTCCCGTATTATTGTACAAGCCCATCAAACCTTCATCAGAGACGGCCTCCTCCACAGATACAATGATAATTTTTGTAGTGAGCTTTATAATTACTCCTTCCAATGAAGTGATTTCTTCATTCTTATCATTAGTTTTGGTAGGTGACGCAGTCATGCGATCAAGCTTAACGATATCCCCGACTCGCAATGATCCTGGCTGTATTTGATCATCCTCTTTTGATAAAGCAGGATCAAGGCACAATTCAACCAAAGTTTTACTGCCGAGACCAATTCGCAAATTGGACAAGATCAAGTTCGTCACGGCTAAGCCGTATGTTGCTAACTTCTTTGGCGAATACGATTCAAGATATGAATTTGTTAATAGAGTGTCACATTTCTGCTCAAGTTCGATTGCATTTCGAAACCGCTCGGCTAATTTCTCTTGATAAGACATTCCGTTGAGGTTAGTACGTGGCTCGCCATGGAATTGTAAGTGTCTGTTTTTCATGATCTTGACATATATTCAAGTCTAGCTCAATGCATCTCAAACACCATCTATTGATATCTGATCTCACTGATGGGAGTTATACAATGAAAAGTGAAAAACCCTTTATGAAGATCAACGTACTTACTTCAGAGGATCTTCAGATCGCTCTTGATTAAGTGTCCCACAGGTATTAACAATCTGAAAGTTAACGTTGCACGTGACCGATATGGACTGGACAGTCAACGATTGGGATAGTTGGTTATTACCTTTAACTTTTTGCTAAAGCATTCACTTACTAGGAATTAGCATTTCTGAAAAACAAATTTCTAGTAGCAATGAATAACTTTTCATTAATTTTATATATACGATGCACCTGAGAAGTGAAGTAATCCAAAATGCGCTTTAACAATAATCTTAGGGTTAGGAAGTCACCTTTTGCGGGTTAACCGACCGGTGCGAAAGCAAAATCGAAGACCTCAACTTTGCTCATCAAGATATATAGTCATTCGATAAAGTTTGGCGTTTTGAAGGAGTTTGAAACGTCAAAACGCCAAACTCCCTTTACGAAACGCAAGTGCAGAGTATTTGCTAGATGTTTCAAAACCATTCTTTGGGATTGTTTTAGCTGATTCTACTCTCTGAAAGATGCGAATAGACGCTCTTCACATTCTCTATCAGCCATATGATCAAGCTAAACATTGTCAGGGATGGTCGCATTTAGCATTTATTCTTGCTTAAAGTCGCTGAGATCCCTACCAGTCTGATCTTTGAACAGTTTGCTGGCATTCTTAGTCACGTAATCTAGGACCAAATTCCTTTGCTTGAAATACCCGCTAGCTCTCAAAAGAGACACACATTGGTCATAACAAGCTTCCCCAAAAGCCAAATATTTGCCGAACCATTTGCGGAGATCAACTGAGGAAAAGTTAGACATATCAAAGACTAGCCCGGTGTTACGATGGATACTAGCAAGAATAATGGAAATGAGCACTAGGTCCACTCCATAGTGTGTTAATTTACCAAGCTGCTTTGTTAGTGAGGTCATTAAATTGAAGAAAGAGAGGGTAATGTACAAAGGAGCTATAATATGGTGGCAGAAGAATTGATCTAAAAGTTAACATACAGACATAATGATTTAGTGAGCCAAAGAAATTCCCATTATGAAGACAAATTGTTATCTCTATCCTGAGTAGTTGAACTGATAAGCGCACGACTAGCCTCGGTGTGCATATTGATCCTGAGCATAAGAGGATGTATTTCTGATGTAAGCTTGTCTGAATTGATAACTAGTGTATCATACGAATAAGATATAGGGAGCAGGATGCGATGTGGGAAACTTAATATGTTATTATTATGATGAAGAAAACCCCACAAGCACTGCGCAGAGTAACTGTGATTGTTCAAGTAAGATAGGGAAGCTGTATTTCCGGTATGCGAAAATACGGATATCTCAAAACTGTAACCATCGATGGATCTAATGAATGGAAAACCATTTAAAGATGTAGGCCTGTCTATTATTTCAAAATAGACATGGCGAGATATAGAAAACTATGGGTTATAATACGGATAAGCTAATAGTTTCAAGTAAATAACTACAGAATAACCTATTAATTACAATATGGATATTAGCAGCTACTGCATGAACTTAAATCATGGTGAGCCTCAGTATTCCACACTGGTTTAATCATTACTTGTATTGCATATCTGAAGATCTGAGGAACAGCAATAAAACTCATCTTTTAGAGATAAAATGAGAACGGTTATTGTGTGACGTAGTTTCCCAATCGCATTTCACTGATGTCTATTCGGATTTTATTTTCAATAAGCAAGAGTATTATTGCTTGTGGATCCTTTTCACAGCGTGAGGAATGCGGTGGTTAGACCATTCCCGAACTCTTTTCAGGGTTTGCGCAACAATACCAGTTCTCAAAGCTATCTGATCAATATTCAATGCTTGTTGTGTAGCAGAAAATTTGTCCCCATCCAAAGACCGCTTAAGAATTTCTAGGGATGCAAAACCTGCAAATTTTGTCACCAAGGAATCTGTTCCTTCGCCCAGCAAAGATTGAACTTCATTTATGAAGTGCAAGACCTTGGACTTGAGCGCACTTGAACTATATGGCAAATTGCTGACATTGAGGGCCCATTCGACGACCTCTCTAAAACGTAACAATTTCAAGTCATCCCTAGATTTAATTCCATTTGTAAGCAGCTCAATCAACCACGTCACTTGTTTGTAATAATTATCTTCATCGATCGAATCTTCGTTAATCAAACTCATGCTAATATTTTTGTAAAGAGGAATCTCGTGAGGCAGGATTATCGGAGTAGATAAAACATACCTGGATACCCTCTCATAAAGGAAATGTCCGGGATTTGTGATAATGTTTGCAAACTCCCCTATAAAGTACCAAACCAATGACGAGGTGTGATCAGAAGTGCGCAATGTGTGAAGAATTGATGACACGTAAATTTTGATAAGATTTTTGTCCTTGAAGTTTTCCTCAGTATTATTGATGTACTTCAAGATTCCATGCAAAAGAACCTTTGAGATTGCTCGAATGTGGGCAAGAGCAAGACAGTTGACGATGAATTGCAAGAGACCGGAATCAATAATCTTCGTTAAGATGAACTTCATTTTACCCTCTTCCTCAGTGACAAGTTCCTCATTATTGAGAATGACAAGGATGAGAAATTCAGGATCATAAACAGTTTCCAGATACTTACCCGAGAAACTTTTAGCAAAAAAGCTCAAAAAATCGTCATAGTTGTGACTTCTCGGAATAGAGGGTGTTTCTATCATGTTTCTGACCGTGTTTGTCACAAAACTTTTATTGAGCGCCACAACTAGATTTGATTTATCATTGATGATTAGTCTTTCCTCGCCAACCAAATCTATCTCTCTTTGGGAGAGTTCATCGATGAAATCCCAGTTCGTGACATTTGAGACCCAACTTTTTGCAACTTTTCCTTCGATGCTTATGAGCACATTCTTTAGCAACAAATCCTCAGCTCTTGAAGAACCGAGGTATAATGAAAGAAGTTGGTTCATAAGTGTTATATTATGCGAGTTTGCACCCTCAATATTGTATAAGACATATACAAGAAGTGCAGTCTGGAAGCGAAGTGATGAATCATTGGATCCTGGTAGCTTTCGCAAAGCATTGTTCTCGTTGGCAACAAAAAGTTGAAGCAATTTGTCAGAGTTAATATCCTTCACATTCCACTTCATTAATACTTTGTTGGAATAAGAAAGATATTTCTCGTGTGATATCCATTTACTGTGAGAGAACAAAACCTCAAACTGAGTGTTCATGATGCTAGAGTGAATTTGAACTCTGAAGTGATCATACTTAGTAATGAACGACTCGATCGAGTCAAGGAAATT
Source organism: Sungouiella sharkensis (assembly GCA_030567015.1). Classification (NCBI taxonomy): domain Eukaryota; kingdom Fungi; phylum Ascomycota; class Pichiomycetes; order Serinales; family Metschnikowiaceae; genus Sungouiella; species Sungouiella sharkensis. The sequence goes on along the minus strand of JAJLRN010000015.1, from coordinate 182,930 downwards.
ATCAAAATTTGCAGATAATTCAGGAGACTCTGCAAATTTTTTGTTGATGTAAATCATTGCTCTTTGAAGCCACAACTTAATCAAATCATTCTCTTGTATATCAAATGTCCTGACATACAGATTGATATAATCTGTAAACTCAGCTGTCATGGTAAGTCTTGCTTTATCTTCAACGTACGAAAAACACAACTTTAGAAGTGCATCCCTTTCGAACCAGTCACAATATTTTGTAAAAATTCTCAAGGATTGAGTCCAATTGGTCAAAGAAAGTGCTAAGTTCACTACCAGATTCTTGAACTTCTCTGCAACGGCTTTATCAGCTGGAGCAACTCTATAGAGGACATTATCAGGAATTTCTTCAATGCCCAACAAATATTGTGATAACTCAGAACTAGGCTCATCCAATAGGAAGAAGAGCGACGGATAAGATAGTATGAGTCTAAAGTCCGTGATCGAGGTCTTAAAGTAGTTCAAAATATATTCCAATTCTGGTGTTTCAATTTTCAAAAGCTTCTCAAAGTCGGGCACAATTTTAAGACCTCTGAGACAGATGACTTTGAAAACACTGGAAACAATATGATCATTTTCGAAATTACTTGATAGTGTGGTTATTTGATCATCTGATAATAGCCAAAAATACCTGCTCAAAACCATTTGGTTCTTTCTGGGTAATAATTCCATACAAGTCTGGAAAACGAATTCGCTAAGCTTCGTGCCTGAAAAATCTTGGCCCAACTGCTGAAGAAGCTCTGAGAAAAGTGTTAATGCAAGTGCCTCATTCCCTGACATGGACTTCGAAGAAAAACTCTTGATAAAAGTGAAATTCTGTGGATTGGAGATGAATGCGATCATTGAATTGTTAGATAAATCCGAACTTGACAAGAAAGCACCAACTTTGGTAAAGAGCTCAAAAATTTGGCTCTCTTTTCGTGTCAAGACGGATTGATTGAGAACAATGATTGCTTCTGCAAGATCATACTTCGAAATTATATTCTCTTTCAAAGTTACTTGATTCAAGTTGATTGCTAACTCGAAGTTATTGTCTTTTGCGAGATTTACGATAGCCAGCTGTGACTCTCCGACGATAACTAGTCTGGTCGCAAAATCTTGTAACCACAACATTAATTCCAGCTCCTCCCTTATGTTAGGAACGTAATTAAGTTGTTCAAAAAGAGCAACAACAAATACGCTAACGTCATCGTACTGAATGTGGGACCTATCAAGGTACTTGTAAGGCAGTTTGATAGACCTCGAGATCGATTCATCAAAGCAATTCCAGAGCTTTTCAAATGACGCCGAATCCATATATCTTGCAACAGATTCGATTAGCATCAATAATGTGGACTCTATTATGTCATTCTTGCCGAAAATGAATGTCGTTCTTGTAAGTTTCTCCAATATGTGGTAAACCTTCGTTTTTAGAAAATTAATTTTGGAAAGCTTGAGCAAGGATGTGAAAAATGAATTTCCATTTGAGGCCTTATTCCACCACTTGAGATCATTATTTGATTGAATGGACAAGTAGTTGTCGAGTAAAACCAATTCGAAACTGTCGCAAGCTGCTCCCTCCAAGTTCAAGCGGTCCAAGTTTTGACTAATTGTTGAAACAACTGCAGCGGAAGAAGAGGTAGGGATGAGACTTTCTATCTTCTTAATAATCATGGTAGCTGTCAACTTAATCAACTTATTATCATGAATGAGGAGCGGAACAAAACTTGCTTGAGTAGGTATGTTACTTAAAACAGATGCGACCAACAGCTGCAGAGGCGAAGACACACTTGTGACTTTATTGAGTTGAAGCAAAACAAGTTGTGATCCTAATTGTTTCACCAAGTTGCTTGGGTATGAAAGACATTCCGTTAATGCATTTTTCGAAAGCGGCACCAAAGAAATCATATCAGATTGCACTGGAAGCGAGGGGGACTTCAATATTTCAGAGTAAAGAAGTGTGTGGCCAATCCAATACGATGTCAAAGAAGGATCATGGTATCCTCCAGAAGAGGTAACTATCCAGTTCATGTAAGGGGCAACCAATTCCAGGTTCGAGTTCAAAATTTTCAAACAGTATTGAAGCTGCGCATGCGAGTCCCAAGGCTTGAGAGCAGTGAGAAGTGTATAGATCAACTTATTGTTGATTTTGAAAGTCTTCTTGTTGACCACCATCGGTGATCCGAATTCATTTTGTGGATATGTTATGCCTTTGGCTTGATCCGACACCAACACATTCATGAAGTTCTTGAAGTCTTTCTTGAAGCAGTCAAAGTCGTTCATGTCATTGTCTTCTTTTCGTTCATTGTCATTCTTAACGAGAGCGAAAAGATTCCTAAAATTGTACAAGAAATTTTCATTGAGGATCTGGCACTTGGTCGACCTTTTAAATGAAGGGTCGCAAAGTACATGCTTGTCAAGAAATTTTATAATTTTGGAAAGAGTTTCATATCGCTCCATCTCGACATGTTTCCAGAAATTATTCATCACTTTAAAATTGGTCAACAATGATTTCTTAAAAGATGAATTGCTGTGCATGCAAATAGCAATCCACAATTCCATAACTGCGTATCTCATAGAAAACTCTTCAATAATATTTTTCTCAAATTCGTCTCTTGTAGGAACCAAGATCTTCGGGAGAGTGGAATGATTGAAGTCGAACGAGTCTTGGAAGTTGGTGAGAACACTATGATTCTTGTATTCCACTAATGCAAGAAGAAGACCTGTCAAAGCAATCACTGCCAGCGGCTTTCTCATTCCGTAAAACTTGTAGATGATTTTCAAGTGATTTGTGCAAAGATCAGCATAAAATTCCACAATCCGCTCTCTCTCTTCCAAGAGAGAAAGCTTCACTGTCAAATTCGGCGATTCGGTATTCGTGTCGTAAAGTACATAATTAATGAATTCCAATACTTTTGAGAGATTTCTGGCATTTTTGGCTACCTGACCAATGTCATTGACTGAGCTGAAGTAGGATATGTTAGATAAAGCCTTGATTAAATGATTGTTCCGGACGAACAACACGAGTGGTGTCAAGTCGCCATAAACACCAATGTCAGCGACTTCTGCCAACTCCTGTATAACAACAGTGTTCACATTACTCGCCGAGTAGGCATTGGTCTTGTTTCGGCTACTCATACCATCAAGTCATATATTGAAACTTTCTCTTCTAAAAATTCTAAGATGAGGTCAGGTGAATTAAGTCACGTGTTTATGTGTATCAGATATTTTATTGTTTAAGTTGTGCACATACTATAGGGACATTTGGTAATCCAGAGCAGACCAAATACCATTTGGCATGTGCGAAAAGAGTTGAAGGCTAATTTCCGGTGTAAGGAGCCACATTCAAGGGTAAAACACGGAATTGATCTTTCGTGGTCTCGGTTCCAATTCCGAGGTCTGAGATGTTCGCTTGACAACGCCAATAATCTAAGCTGGATTGCCGGCTGTCGATGCAGATTGATTGTATCTCCAAATGGAATCTGCGCTAACATAGCGCAGGTTTTATTGTAATCCTGTTTGTTTGGTGCCTGGATCTTATAAAATATCGAACGATTTACACCCGTACGATTTACACCCGTACCCGACTTTTTGTTGACACCCTGAGTCGGGCTGGAAAGAAGAACATTTCCTGGAATTTTAGGTCTTGCCGTTGCATTCCTTCCCACTTGTCTGTCGTTTCGTGGGCTCAGCCACATATTACCCTCCTCCTACTCTCATTATGCTCTATTGACAACACTATCAAACGATTATTATTCACATTTAGTATTGCCTATGCAAGCCCGTACTGTGCATAAACGAAACCCGTACCTTCTTGAATTGTACATGATGCTTTCCTGCTCTGGTCGCACTTCAATGACATGATTCTTGGAATTAGAAAAAGTGACATTCAAATCGGCAGCCAAAAGCCATGTGATGCTTCTTTGTGCGATCACATGGATCCTTGGGTCTACCCCGCTGGTGTGAAACTCGGCCGGAATTCTATTCGTCCATGTGCCCAATGAAAACAAGGGGTGTCCACATTCAAAGACCATCGTTCCTGCAAACAAATACAGATTTAATCGCTCGGTATTGAATCGGTGTAAGGTTGCGTCATCGTTGACCTATAACTAATGGGGTACTCTTTGTAGTTGTGACGTAACGTTACTACTGTAAAGCCATAGCTCCAAAAATAGCATAAACCAAAAATATAGAAAAACACCAGCTTATTAGAAAGAGAGAGCCGTGAGGTTGTGTAATAAAGGAAGTACAAAAGTAGAGTCAAAATATCGGCGTGCCCGTAAATTTGAAGAGAAGTGTGTCAGTCCTGAATTCTTGCTCCTGTCTTTCCCTGAACAAAAAACTTCTCCACTTTCTTAGTTGGTTTTGGGCTTCTTTTCTCTTTCTTCCATAATTGCTTCACCTGGATAAAAAAGATCCACGTACTTTCTTGACTATCAAACTTAAAGCTTGCTTGCTGATGACACTATTGCAGGTATGTAACTAACTTTCCCCATTTCTTACATAACGGTTCTTTCTGTTTTTGGTTGTGTGCATTCACGAAAATCGGACTGTTCTTTGTTAGGTCCCTAAATTTATTTTCTCTACCAATCGTTTCTCCCCTGTTTCTCGAATCGTCGAGTTTTCTTTCCTTATACTCCACTATTATTTATTGGCTTGCTGCATTTGCTCCGGATTTCCACTGCAGACCTCCAAGTGCCAGAAACCAAAATTTACTGAGGTCCATACTAATACGGCCTCGGAAACAGCGCCAAAACGATTTACAGAAAGAAACATTTTTCCGGAAGAAATTAACATTTAAGAACATTAAAAGCTGCATTGATAAGTTGCCAGGAGCCGTTCAGATGCCCACCAAAATGCCCCAGGCACAACCTTCCGGTTCCGAGCAGGATCCCATATTCACCTTGGCTCACTTTCCTGACTTGCCTCAGAAATACAAGCTACAACAGTTGCTTGGTGAAGGAGCTTTCTCTAGTGTGTACAAGGGTTCCAACAATGAAACAGGAGAAACTGTTGCCATAAAAATCATTAACAAATTGAATTTGACTCCGAAACAGTTGACCAACATTCACAATGAGATCCAGATTATGAACACACTAGAAAATGCTGGCTCTCATTCTAATATCCTTCGGTTAATCGAATCATTCGACGAGCCAGACAACTGCTTCCTAATTCTTGAGTATTGTGATGGAGGTGAGATCTTCAACAAGATTATTGAGTACACCTACTTTTCGGAACAGTTAGCTAAGCACGTCTTCTTGCAGTTACTTGATGCAATCCGCTTTTTGCATCAACATAACGTGGTTCACCGTGATATCAAGCCTGAAAATCTCTTATTTAAACAGATACCTTTTTCCCCTCGCTCCGACGAGGCCGAGTTCAAAGAGTCACTTCGAGCCTCAGATGACGATCTGAAACAAGATGAAGGTAAATTTACCCCTGGAATTGGTGGTGGATGTATAGGTACTATTAAACTTGCCGATTTTGGATTGGCAAAGTTGCTCCGATATGATCCTTTAGCATCAAAGGGTGGAGCTCAGAGCAATCTCAAGACTCCATGTGGAACAGCCGGATACACAGCACCTGAGGTGATTCACTGTGGCGTTGAAAATAAACGAAAATTTAAGAATTCAACATCAAAGAGCAACTACTATTCGAAAGCTGTTGATATTTGGTCCTTGGGGTGCTTCTTGTACACAATTTTGTGCGGGTTTCCACCCTTCTATGATGACAATCATGACATCTTGACCCAGAAGATAATCACTGCGGATTTCGTGTTCTTGGAGCCATGGTGGGATGAGATCAGCAATGACGCCAAAGACTTGATTTGCCGCATGCTAGTAATCAATCCAGAGCTGCGCATCACCATCAACGAAATCTACCAGCACCCTTGGATGGCAGATGCAACTCCGTTGCAGTCTCTGAGTTATTTCCCTGATGTTCCTAACCAGCAGCCCTCGCTGTCATCCTCGACTCTTTCGCTCATGGGAGCGCCAAAGAAGATGTCCAGCGCTTCCCCTGGCCTTCAAAATGCCGGTGGTTTGATTTCTCCTGGAATTGCCATAAAGCAGGTCTTCAGTAACCCGGCCATGTCACATGTCAATTTAAAGCTGTTAGCACAGCTTCAACGGAGTGAGAATGTCGATCCACATGAGTTGAAGTTTGACCACGGAACAAAGTTCGAAGTTAAGAACAAAGCACACTTGCCCCGCACTCCCAACCCCATTCTTAAAGTTGACTTTAAGGGTTTTTTTGAAAGAAGCTGTGTACAAGGTGGCGATGCTGATGATGACAGTAGTGAAGACCATGACGACTTTGATGAATTTTACGATGACGAAGATGACGAAGAGTATAACATAGACTTGGAGTTAAATTTTGACGACAGTGAAGACCAGACTGATACAGAAATTAATTTGCAAGATCAGCTCGCTGGGTTAAAATACCTATCAATTTCTTCGACTTCATCTACAGACTCGCTGAAACTGATGAACAACGAAGAGGAGTATGCCACAAGATCATCATCAGTCATTAGTGGAATCAACGGCGATTACAAATTCACCTTGAACTTGATCGACCTGAACTTGCTACGGAGAAGATCATCCACCAAGAGCGGTAAAAACCAGACCTGAACTAAACTGTTTATGTCAGTGAGAAGTCGGGCTCACTGTTGATTCATCTTTGACATTCACGAATTCCAACTAGCATTATTCATTTCTTTGTTATGTACTAAGTAATTAATGGATATTTTATTCTTTGTGTAACCTTGTGAATTTTTCATGTACGGTATGGGATTGACGTCATTAACTTTCTCGGTTGTATCATCCAACATCTACAGATGAGTCTCTTGTATCCGAGACTCACGAGCATTTGACATCGTCATTGACTAAAGCCATAGTCAAATCATTTTCACGCTTCTTGAATAAAGGTGTTTCGACTATTGTTACTTATTCGGTCTAATTAATGGGCATAGCATACATTGCGTTGAAATCACAAATTGGGAACGTGCTCAAAGCGACCTTAAGTCCTACTTACAAGTGTTCTGCCTAAGATCTATCGGCAGGTTTAACATCAGCCTGACTTGGGGCTTCTTCTTCCTCTGGCACTAAGCAGTTATTAGCCTCCAACAATTCGGCCAATTCGCCACTCTGGGCCATCGACATGACAATATCGCATCCTCCAACAAAGTCTTTGTTCACATAGAGTTGTGGAATAGTTGGCCACTGACTATATTCCTTGATACCATCCCTCAATTCTTGGTCTTCCAAAACATTGTAAGCGGCGAACTTGTTAGGATCCACACCTTGCTGGCCCAATATTTGGATAGTTGCTCTAGAGAATCCACACTGGGGAAATTCTGGAGTTCCCTTCATGAACAATACCACAGGAGAGCTCTGCACTGCTTTGTCTATAGCATCTTTGATTTCTGTGGAAATGAAACGGGTCAAAAGTGGCTTTCTCACTATTGGAGACTTAAAAGTTAGTTGAATTTCGACAAACATGTTTTATTAGAGAGACATACTGTTTTAGGAACCCGCAAAAGAGTTCTAAACATATTTAGATTCGTCTGGAGAATAATAATCTAGTGTGATGAATAATCCGGCTTTTCATTCGGTAGTTTCCCGTACGGCATATAATGTTTCTTGCAAGGCTGCAATCTAAAAAGACCTTAAGAAAAACTTGAAGGATTTATTAAATTCGGAGTTCTAAAGTAGCATTTGCTACTGACTTTCTGCTACCAAATTGAATTCATGACTATATTTGGTCGTGTTCGCCTGGTGTTTATTCAACTCAAGATAAAAGTGACTGCGAAAAACTTGCATCATCAATGTCATTGCTGACAGATACTATAAAAGCGGACGAATTTGCTCTTGACGAAATAGCAAATTATTCGCAACCTTTTCTCATCATGTATGCATTCTTAACTGTAGTTTACATTATGCCAAATAAATGCTTGTCCCATTACAATCAGAATCTGGTAGTGACTGGACTCTCTTGAAACCTGACAATGAAACCCTAAAAGAGACCCATGACTGTGTCGTTCCTTTTAGGTATAGTTATTATTCCTTACAGAGTAGAGTCATCTGATTGTTATGTTTCTCCCAGTCACTTCAGTTGTCCCCGAAACGACCACTTTTGTGTACACAGAAATTGTTGTCACATGATTATGCCATGCCCACCAAATCCGGTGACGATCTTCAAATTATTGACGGCCAAGCACAAAAGATGTTTGAGGAAAGCGACGATGACTGCTCTGAAAAAGAAAAAGTCTATAGATCATCACACTAACAAAAGAGATGACAACTGTGATAATGATAGTGAAGAGATCGGCATACCTGAAGTAGTCGAAGACTGTAGATCAGATGGAGAAGATTTTGTTTTTTGCCGTCTTTTGTCACAAATACCACACTTGTGGTGGCCTTGAAAGAAGGAGTCCTGAGGTAATTCCAAGACTGAATTGGTTCCATTGTTGATAGTCACCATTGTCAGTTCAACGGGGCACTACCACAGTAAGGTTTAACCTTTGCTGGCTGATGGCTGAATACCCTTGGGGGACAATTGTGCTAGATAACTCGGAGTTTCTCTATTAGTGCTTCTTGAGCGACTTTAATAACTTGTACGACTATTCTATTGCACCCACGGTACTTACCTCGTTCGCTTGCAGTTGTAGAACTTATTGAATGCTGATTTTTTGTATATGCGAATTAGAAAATGCAAGCTATAATTGAGTTCCAAATCAACCGATAGTCACCGACTAGACAAACCATTTAGCTCTTCCATAGATTGCGAAAACAGCGATTGCTCTGTAGATTACAACGCAAGCCACTAAGGCGCCAAAAGCTCCTTTCAAATTGGCACTCAAATTGTACATCTGAAGAACATCTTCACCCGTCAGTAAGACACAATCGTCCCCCGGACAGGAGAACGTTTGGTTCTCAAAGCTCATATTGACACAAATCTGGATAATGTACTTGACTGGATTAATATAGTTCCATGCCTTGAAAAATTCGGGCATCTGCAATGACATTGTGCCTGCCATGAAAATGGCAAGGACGAATAGATTGACCAATACATTGCTAATCAAACCCAAGTGGGTCATAAGACTGTTGAAGATGATGCCAAGAGATTCACCAGCGTTGAATGACACAACTGCACTGAGGAGCATAGCAAAGAACATCCCCGGTGTGCGAGGCAAGCCGATTCCGAATACAACAAGCACAGAGAAGAAAATGGAGGGAATCAACTCAAAAGGAAGCTCCACTAGTGTATAAGCCAGCGAAAATACGCCGACACCGTAAGCTCCGTCTTTATATTCCTGGTGAAAGATGTCTCTCTCATGTGGATAAAGTCCAATATTGTTCATCAACCCACAAAAGTACAAATTAATGACATTCTGTGCGAGACCAAGACGGTTACTTATTGCCTCTTGTGAATTCTTAAGTGGAGCGTAGAAAAGAGCATAGACAGCTCCAAGAATTAATGCCTGCAAAGATCTGGAGATCATGACATCAGTGGCACGAATAGACACTTTCCACTGTCTGCTGAACACGGCCCTAAATGCAACCAAATTATGTACCTTTGTAACGCTGTATTTTTCGAGATCGATGGTTTGTCCAGTTACCAATGCGCCGTTGTCATAGCGGTTCTTTGCATCCCATGATTGGACAAGGTAATTCACACGAGTCTGGAATGTTTCTTTTGTCTCTGCAAGCTGCAAAGAGACCAAGTCTAACACAAAATCTGCCAAATTAACATTGGTAGAACATGAGTGTCCCATGGCAGCAAAGTATTCGGAGATTTGAGAGATTGGGCCATTGTAAACGACCATACCGCCACGAGCAAGTAGTGCTAAAGTGTCAAACTTTGAGAATATTTCACTGCTAGGTTGATGAATTGTTGAAATGATTGTGGTTCCAGAGTGAGCCAAATCTGTCAAAAGCAGCATAATCGAGGCTGATGTGGCGGTGTCAAGCCCAGATGTAGGCTCATCTAAGAACAAGATCTTAGGCCGGCTCAAAAGCTGAATTGCAATGGAAACTCTTCTTTTCTCACCCCCGGAAATACCCTTCACCATATTCGAACCAATGGGAGTGTCTGCACAATCAGAAAGACCCGTTTGTCTCAACAAGTAAGAGATGTAGCTAGGAATAGCAAGATGCTCTTTTTCTGGGAGCCTCAAACGTGCCTGATAGAACAATGTCTCACGAACTGTCAAGTGAGGAATTAACAAATTGTCGTGCTGTGTGACATAGGCAGAAATCTTTTGTATATCCTTTGGTGAGACCTCTTGAATATCGTTCAAGAATATCTTTCCATTGCTTGAGAAAGTGGATGTTCTAGGAAGTCTGGAGGCCAAAAAATTCAAGAACGTGGTCTTTCCACCACCAGATGGACCCATTATAACGTTGACAGCATCTGCCTTAAATTTGACGTTAACGTTGTTAAGTAAGGTTCTGGAAATCTTGGAGGAGAAAAGACTCTGGGACTCCTTTACTTTTACCGATAAAGTAACGTCTCTCACATAAATTGACACGGTCTGGTTCTCCTTCTCTTCCTTTTCGTCGCTCGAGCTGCCTGTTTGCGAAAATATAGCAGTCAGTTTGCATTTCTCTAAGCTTTGTTCATCTCCACCAATCTTGTTCTTTCTCTTTTTTGCAACAGTAACATCGTAATTTCTAAAACGTAAGACTATCCATATCATCACGTTGAAGCCAACAACCCAGGCACACAAGTATCCGATAGGTGCAGCAACCCAGTTTTGAGGAAAACCAAGAACGCTCAATTGGTAGTTGCCGGTGTACTCAACACAACGGCTATCATTTTCAGAAAATGGACAAGCTCCTTTCCAGTTAGTGTATTGATTGGACGTTAGAGCACCAAATGCATACCAAAAGTAGGCAATGTATTTGACCCAGCGGACATAAACTGGCATCGTTTTTGCGTTGACAAAATATCCACAACCAGAATTTTGAATTTGGTAAAGGACGTTACCAATCAACGCCGAAGTGGGAAAATCAGATCCCAAAGTGAAACACAACATGGCTGTGGTAGTGGAAAGAACAGCAACGATAATGGCCACAGCAAGGTAAACGGCGAAATAAGTACCGTCATTAGAATCGCTGTAATTTTCCCCCAATCTTAATCCCCACATGAAATAGGTGATAATTGCAAAAAGTGTACCCATGGGTAATTCCTCAGTAACAAATTTTGCTAATCTTCTGGAGAGTATGAAACCGGGAATGCTGACACATTGCTCCTGATGTTCCTTGAAAAAGAAAACACCGTCGTGTGACCACAATCTTTCAAGTTCCATAGCAAGAGGAGAGAATCCAACCACTTCAAGCATGGTGTACAAAGTGGACGTGAGCGACCGTATTCCCGATAAGTTTGGCGTTGGCTTGTAAAACATCCAACCTAAAAGAAGAGCCAAAACTGTAGCACCTCCATTAAGACCAAACAAAGAAGCTTTATCTCTCAATGAAAGAACGAGGGTTCTCTTTGTCAAGACAATCACCTCCCTGTGGAAGGGTAATGGGTTCTTAGGCTTGAAAACCTTCAAGTTTTTAACAAAGTGAGACTTCTGGTCTTCAGGACTTAAAAGATGTGGACTTGAATTTCTCTGCTTCCACTCATTTATCATGGTGTCAACAATTCGACTCGTTTCGGCCTCTTTCTCGGCCGATATGGTGTTCTTTACTGACATGGTCATAATCTTGTTTAACATCGCGAACGCATCATCCACATAGTCGGCATTGGATACAATTCCCTTCTTTCCAAGCTCTTTGAAATGGTCCATAGACTCGTCAATGGAACCGTAGAAAATCAACCGGCCTCCACGGGCCAAAACACATAACTTGTCGAAAAGTGCTGCTATTTCACTTCTGGGCTGATGGATCAGGAGAATAATTGTAATACCAATTTCCAGAGACGCTAACTTTCTCAACACAGTTACCAATTTCAAGGCTGAACTTGTGTCAAGGCCTGTAGTAGGCTCGTCTAAGAATAAGAGCTGTGGCCTTGAAAGAAGTTGTATTGCCAATGATGTTCTCCTCTGCTCTCCTCCAGACAAATTAATACGTCCAGTGAAAGATTTGACTATCTCATTTGCACGATGGTCTAGTTCAAGTACCATCAAGAGAGACAGAATGAGTTGCTCTCTTTCGATTCTAGAAGAGTGTGGAAGCCTCAATTGAGATTGATAATCCAATGTTTCCCGCAAAGTCAAGCCTGGTAAGAACACATCCTGCTGTTGCATGTATGCGGTGGCAATTCTACCAGACCCCTTTGCCGTTGTGACAGAATAATGGACAGATCCTGAAAACTGGATCGTTGTATGGTTAATGTTGAGTCTTTGAGCCAACACATTAAGCAACGTAGTTTTCCCAGCACCAGAGCCCCCCATGATGGCCAAGATGTTACTCTTAGAAAGCTCAAACGACAAATCCTGTAAAATTCTTGTTGAACCGGACTCGTTATCTTTGGATCGCACAGCTACTCCAAGATTGTTAACACTAACCGAAACCCGTTGGTCCTCTGGGATGCGCAACGCACCAGAACCAGCAAACATGTCTGAGTACATAAAAAGTAAGTAAAGTCGTTAAGTTTCGATGACGAAAAGATAGGTAGAGCTGTTCATGGGCATTTAAGTAAACCGAAAGCAAAGTTGATTTGAAGTCATGAAATTCCGTTGTGATTCCGACGGAATTTTACAGTAAAAACTTCTACAGGGTTCCTACTGCACCCAAGTCTTTTATGTAATGTGATTCTAAAATTGCATGAGGTTATGGCTCAGTGGTCAAATTCAATTGGGGAAAGAACATTGTACGATTGAATATAAGTGAAATGTATCAGAGCTATCGTTGACGCTGCCTCCTTTTCCGTGGCATAAGTCAACAATAATTCGGAATTCGTAGACGGGCGCCGACGAGAGCTAATTTCGCTTTGGGGCCATATAAAGGACTCTAGTGCACACTATACAATAGAGCTTGCGTTTAAGAGGCGGGGCTCAGAAATTTCCGTTAATGTTTGCTTCCATGCATTCATTGGGTCTTTCAGTGCCACTTTTCACCTGAAAGTTTCCGTTGGCTAATTTCCGGCGCAGCCCTGCTGTAACTCTCTAAATCCCACCCGAGCCCTAGCACAGGTATTCAACAAGAGAAAACTGCTGACTGTTGCAAAAGTAAAAAAGAGCTGGCTACGGTTTAATAGTAACCGAGCCTTTACTTACGCTCGTTAATTTGTCTCATGAGAGAAGCATGATGATGTAAATATTAAAGTTCTAGGGTGGAACATACTCAGTGCCATTCTAATTATCTTGTCAATCATGTTTGTCAAAGCCATTTTAGTTATCAATAGTCTGTTGAAGGTGTAACGGCTCTGTATCATAGAATTACTCTCGCAAATGGACCAATGATCGAGTTTAAAATTTGAAGCTTGGACTTCGGTTGGGAATACAATCTCGTGTAAAGATAATGATGAACTTGGCGACCATTTTTTTGAGCTGAATTATTGATTTTAGTTCAACTTTTGAATCTTACCGTGACATTCACAAGATGTTAAAATCAGAGGTCTTTTAGTCAAAGTCTTCTAATATTAGCCACCGGAATTGTAGGAGAGCCTGTGTTGATGGACATAAAAAGCATAATTGGTATGCGTTGATGGAACAGTCATCTCGACTCCATTCTGATCAATACATTCCTTATATGCCGATAGAACGGTGCTACCTATTCCTTTTGAGGACTAACGTGCAGAATTAACCTTCCCGAAATGCAAACTCGCTCCCGAGATTACTCTTTAGTATATTTCTACCAAATTTTCGCTCGAACACTCACTATCAAGTGTACAAACTTCTCGGCGCTCCCAATAGCACATAGTCATACACGAAGTGCAGTAATTGCCCTTCAGAATGTGACACAAGATTAATATTTCAACATATCTACAAGCTTGCAACTGTTCACGCAGTTGATGTAGGCCCTACATCTTCGAAGTTTATTTTTAGAGGACAAAGTTGGTGATATGACAGTTCGAATAGTGTTAGCCGGACACGATCTTTCCTTGTGCTATATTCTCGTATTCATCAATTGATATATGGCGAAAATGTAGCAGTTCGTGAATTGACAATCTACCGCCATTTCTTCGAAAGCGACAAAACGCACAGTCGATGACAGCCATGTCTTGAGGCGAATATTGCAGCTGCACCGAACGCCGTATTTAAATATAATCAACCGGTATTTTTTGGGGGACTTGGGCTATCTCAACTTATTCTTTGGTTCGGTAAGTATAAAAGACACGCATCGATGCATAAAAGGTACCTGACCACGGGCGATCTCAGGCAAAGATCTAATCCAAGTCGGCCATCGTAGGTTGTCTTACTAACCCGGGACCATAGCCACGCCCAAAGATCCTCGTGCAGTTATGCGAGAGAATTTGAGAGATAAATACGATCCACGGAGACAACCACGGGGATCGCGTTGACAAGCCATGGACAAAAGTAAACACGAAAGATGTCGGAGAGTGAAATAAGACAAAAGCCTGCAAGTATGGACACCAACAACAGAAAAGTTCAAGACTGAAAATTATAAAAATAAGACATAGCTAAAAATGGAAATATAAGCAGAGGTATACGACTTCACTCAAGATGAGAAACTGCGTTGGGCATCGAAAACTCCGCAAACAGAGAAGAACTTCTGCTATCGTAAACGGTTGCTAGTTGGAGAGCAGTCTGTGAGCAAGTGAACGCTGCACGCTCGATTTGAGCCCTGGATGACGTATGCCAACAGTAGAACCTGGAAAGGGAAGTAGTGGGCGGTGTTGGAAAACGCAGGAGAGGTAAGTTGGTTTAGGTTATTGCAGTCGAAGAAAGTTTGGTGCGGTTAGTCCGCAGGAACGAGCCGAAAGGAGTAAAGAAAATGTTCCGTTTTCTAATTCAGCGGAGGTGTCTTTTCCTTTTGACGAGACTCTCCTCCTTTTTGTTTCTTTTCACGGTTCCCAATCGTTTCCCGCATGTTTCGACAAGGGTCACAGACATTGCATGTATGTTGGCTAAGGCAGACACAGAAACTTAACCACTTGGATCTGCAAGAACATTGTGGAATGCTGCACAGGCCGCAGTGTGATATAATGCGGATGCATGCGCGATCACGGGCAGTGGGCGTAATCACTCCCATCTATCTAATTCCCATTGGCACTGTCCCCTGGGCTGTGAGTAACTCCCCAGTGGTGCGGTTCGGGTTAAAAAGGGAATGCTTTATCCGGTTCAATGCATTTACGGGGCTTTTTGGTTCACAAACCCCCTGCACCTTACTACTTTGGCATACAACTTACTACGTGGACCAGCACCGTCCGCTGGAATTCGGCAGTGATTATCCACAACAATCGCTTGCCTGGGCAGCGAGCAATGTCTGAGGCACTCATGAACGAAAGGGTTAGTTAAAGAATTGCCAAAGCAAAAAAAGACAACAAATATAGGTACCCAAAGAGCAATGAATAATATTACGTCAATAATAATTAAGGCCCAATCAGCAAATGAAACTCAGCCCGCATTCGTCCATAACCTGGGGGTAAGCTATGCATGCTGTCTCAATTAGGAGTCGCAAGCTATTTAAAGACTTTTGCTATACTCACTAAGCCTAAGATCGTCACTGTCGGAGGCCCTGGGTGCATTGGGAAGTGAGATGGAATGCTGGCAAGAGAAAGAGGAAGGGGCTTGGAAAGACTGTGGCAGACCAAAAAAATCAAGAGCACAGTGCCCATTCAGAGGCAACAGTCGGTCCGCTCGTAGCAGCACCGATCCGTGCATAGAGCTTTGATTTGCATGGATCGACATGGGGGTTGATCGAATACTGGAAGCGATCAACCGCATTTTAGGGTGACAAAGGGTGACAGAGGAAAGAGGAAGTATGACATAATTGCTGGTTGAGTTCCAAGGCGAAATATAGGAGCAGTGAGTCCAAGGAATCAATTTAGGTGCACAAATTTAATTCTTGGCCTTCTCGGATTTCTGCATGCTTTTCCACAGACCTAACCGGAGAATTCTGGCGGTGACAAACTCTAGCTACACTGCAATCTGAATGCAATTTTGGTCATCTTTTTCGTTCATTTCTATAACCGGTCCAGTCGTAAAGTCGTTAAAATTGTCGATGTTGGCCACATCTCATCTCCTCAAGCGATTGCGCTTGCTCTTGCCATTCATATGTGTCTTGTAATGCTGCATGCAATTGTCCTGGCGTGCAAAGCGGGCCTCGCATTGGGGCCATGGACACATGTGTTTACGTTCACCCGTATGGGTTCTGTTATGGCGAGCTAGGTGGCCCAGTGTAGTGAAAGAGCGGCCACATGTTTTACATGCATGCTTTCTCTTGGAGGTGCTAGACGACACAGGCGAATCGACAATCTCAGGACTCTCGGACTCGGAGCTCCGAAGTAAAGGTTCCACCGACTCTGTAGATGCTGGCGGCGAGGGGAGATCGTAGCTCCTGGAGGAGATCAGCCGGGGCAGCAAGTAGTCAAGGGGAGACAGCGCCGACTGAAGAGAATCTGGAGCAACTGGCACCAGCATGTAATGAGTAGGCTGTGGCTGCAAGGTGACTGCAAGCGGAGCGGTGAGCACAAGGTGTTGCTGCTGGGGGAACTGCGGGTGGTGTGCAATCGACAGCATCAACTCACTGAATGAGGGTAGACGAGGACATGGGTTGAGTCTCGTGGCGAACATTGTAGGTGCAGAAAAGGCGAGGACAAGAGGAGAGGGAGAGAACGCAAGGGTAAATTAAAGAAGGAGGCTAATAAAAAAACGTCGAGGTGGCGTCTGGGGTTGGCATCATTGACTTAAATAAAACTCACCACAATCAGTCTGCCCAGGCTTCGGTGTCCCTGTATTTTATGCATGGCGGCAGTGTAGGAAGTGTCCTCTGACATGTCCGATTAGGGGCATCAATAGCAGCATGAAAATAAAGGTTATGCATGGGATGCATATGCACATAGCCAGTGTTGGCCGTTGCTGGTTCTCTCCCAGTGGGAGGTACAGGACAGTCATCCTGGTGTAGTAGTTTGGCTGAGAAAAGCAAACGACATGGGTCTCCCTATAGTAGCATCTACTTGTTTTTCTTGTCTGTTTCTCTTTGCTGACTTATAACAGATGTAGAAACCAGACAGCACTACACCTAGGGGTCATGTCGATCATGACGACATATTTACCTCAAAGATGCATGAAAGTTACCCAGACTGTAATCGACAATGCATGTCGCACACCCTGCAGACCACCCAGGGTCCGAATAGTTAACGCCTCTTCTATGGGCAAAGCGTTTGCATGCGTCGCGCCTTCTTGATGAGACAGCTGCCAAGATGTCGACATCCTGACACTGCGGAAATAGTTCACCGAGGCCGTAACGTGGGCACAGTCTAAAAAACCGAAGGGTGGGCTTTCGGGAATAGGGGAAGGCCTGATCCGGAATGTATGAACATTATTTCATTGATGCTGCGTATGAAATCAACACCAGTTGCAAAGACGCAATGTTCGCCGCACCCCAAGGACTCTACAACGTGTCAACAGTCCTACAACTCATTTCAATTGATCAAACTAATTCGGGAGAGGTTTACGGCTATGTGCGTTCCTGTACGCGAGCTTGTCACACAAAACCACTTTGCGGATCTTGTAGCTGGATCCTGCATCCAGGCTTTACGTTGCGGGCGGTGAGTGCCGACCCGTAAACGGTTCCTGTTTTGGGGAGCGTAATTGAAAACCCGCCAACCATGAAGTGCGGGCCATGCACTGAGTTATTTTTTTGATAGTTCAATGGCTATTTTAATCCTTCCGACAACCTGCAATTGCTTCCAGGCAAGGCTGACGGTTGTTCCTGCGCCGTCAGATCTGGCAATGCGGTGGTGTTGCTTGCATTTGACGTAAAATTCGCTCGTCGCACAAGCCTTACCTTACGGGACGTGAACAGGGGTTTATTTGGTAGCTTGAAAATAACGTTCCATACTCTTCTATCCCAGTACATCTTGCTTTTCCTTCCCACCTACCTGTTGATCTGCATTCAATGTGCTTCGAAACAAGTTTCGCTGTAATTGACTTTTGTGCACGTGATTTTGAAAACGTGATATTGCGAGGAATAGCTGCCTATATCCAGCGAATCTTTGAAGATCAGAGTTGAAATCAGCCATGATAATCAAAAGAACCGCTTCCAAGGCTACGTGTGCGGCAGCGGCTTCACGTTCGCTCCAGATTACGCCCAACCCACTGTTTGTGCCTCCGTTTGTGCCGCTCGTTGCCGACGGATTCTCTGAGGCCATTGGCAACACCCCACTACTTCGTCTCCCCAGAATCTCGGATGCTATCGGAAGAAACATCTGGGCCAAGGCAGAATTCATGAATCCAGGCGGTTCCATCAAGGACCGTGCTGCGAAATTCATCTTGGATGATGCGGAGCGCAAGGGTCTTATTAAGCCTGGGGGAACCGTGGTCGAGGGTACCGCAGGCAATACTGGTATCGGTTTGGCCCATGTTTGTCGTCTGCGTGGATACAAGTGTATCATCTACATGCCTAACACCCAGTCGCAGGCTAAGATTGAGACTTTGCGTCTTTTGGGCGCTGAAGTACATCCAGTTCCAGCCGTGGCCTACGACAATCCGCAAAACTACAACCACCAGGCCAAGCGCCACGCCGAGCTGCTTGACAATGCGGTGTGGACCAACCAGTTCGACAATCTCGCCAACAGACAGGCCCACATCGACACTACAGGCCCTGAAATCTGGGCTCAGTTGGACGGAAAAGTGGATGCATGGACCTGCTCTACCGGTACTGGAGGTACGTTTGCCGGTGTTACGCGTTACTTGAAGACCATGTCGCCAAATGTGAAATGCGTGCTTGCTGATCCTCCCGGATCGGTGTTGTACTCGTACATCCGTAGTGGAGGCAAGGAAATTGTTAGGGGAGGCTCGTCGTTCACCGAGGGCATTGGCCAGGGCCGTGTCACGGAGAACTTGAGTCCTGACATTGGTTTGGTGGACGAAGCCATCCAAATCCCAGACGAGGACTCCATAGCCATGTTGTACCGTTTGTTGGACGAGGAAGGATTGTATCTTGGAGGCACTGGTGCATTGAATGTCGTTGCAGCCGTTCAGGTTGCTCAGACATTGCCGGAAAATTCCAATGTTGTTACAGTATTGTGTGACTCGGCCCACAAGTACAGTGCACGTGTCTTCTCCAAGAAATGGCTCCAGGAGAAGAAGTTGTGGGACGCCATTCCTGAGCACTTGACCAAGTACGCTGTTCTCGAGTAGCCGACATATTCCTACGCTGTCGCTTTTTTGATTCTCTATGCTCAAACAAATGATCCGCAGCATGTAAATAATATTTCTGCGTATCTGTGCAGAGTTTGCAATACAATCCTCATTTAAGCTTTCGACGTACGCCACCTTTTACCTGCCCGGAACGGGCATCAAAATCGCGTAATGGTGAAACGTGTTGTTTCATTTGTTTGTTAGTGGTCCCTATATGCTTGAACTTGCCCTTTCAGGGCTCCCCAGTGTAGTCAGTGGGTGAGGTGATGCTCATAAATTCAATCCAAACATCCAGCATGCAGCCAGCATACCGATGTCGCACTGGCGTCCGCTAACGGAACATGCGTTCGTGCTCCTGCGAAGTGTTCGGTCGTGCGCCTATGATAGCCCTTCCGAAAGCCTATTCGTTACGCACATTTTCGTGCTAATTCCTCAGTAGCAAGCCAGAGAGTCTTTCATTTGTGGTGGGCTGAGCATAGCTGGGAATATCAAATCGTCTTGATTCCGCTTGCTTGCAGAGATTTTGCCGAAATTCAAAGCCAGGGTCCCCTATTCTTTATTGTGTCAAGATTTTGTCGCTTGGCCCACCTGATCACATTGTTCTGTACACTGGCGGCCAACAAAACTTCGATGCATGGTGCGGTGAAATATGCCCGCATTGAGCGCACAAACCCTTTCCTAGTAGCACCGGGGCTTGTGAGTATCTAGTGTGTTGTCGTCAATGCTGGTTACTCCAGCTCTGGCTCAGACCCTGTAATAGTGAGTGTTTTCAGCCCCTGTCTGTGGGGCCCGTGCGCCAACTTTCATATCTCGCAGCTCCTGCTGCCAGGCCCGCGTCATTTACCATGCTTGCCGATCCCGATGCACAGCTCTCGTCAGATTAGCATGAATCTGGCAGCACTTACTAGTGTCCGGTACTTGCAGCTACTGGATGCTGTAAAATAAACATCGCATTCATTCAGCTACATTCACATTTCATATTAGTGCCAGACTCAGGCCGTTTTGCTCAAGTGACTATGCGTCTTCCAAGACAGTCGTGTCCCTACATGTACGAGCGGCCTAATTTCACAGGGCACATATCCTGGCGCTTCCTCAACGATTAGTAATTTCATACTGATATTGATTGGGTTGTTTGTGTAAATGCATCTGCGGCCACCGGTCTTGTCTTTCCTTTGGGTTGTGATATTTGCTGATTATGTTTACGTTATTGTACTATTTATTTGTAGCGGTAGGGGATGTATGTGCTGTTTCCGATATCCGCGTTGTCAATTCACCTGATTGACCCATCTGTAGCGGACTTACCCGGTGCATTTCACCAGGGGATTTAAGTGTTACCACATCAAGCCATTGTTTTCGGCACTAATTCGTCCGCGAAATAACCCCTATTCTGCGCCGCCCTAGGCCAACTTGCAGTGTTTCACATGTCTTATTGTTGAAGCGTGGCAGCAACCCGCGAGTATCGACCGGATCCTCGTCGTATCTGATAAGACCGGGTACGCAAATCCGATCTGCCTTTTGGGACAGGGCCCAATTGTGCGCCAAAGGGTTCAAAAGCTGCCACATTTTTATTTCTTTTTTTTTGTGGGGCTTTCCTGTCTGTCGTTGGCAACTTGAAGCTGGAGTCTGCAGTAAAACTTAATGTGCAAGCAACATCCGCCCTTGCTGTCCGTATGTGCGGCCCTTTATGATTGTGTAACAATTGCTTCTCATGATAGCAGCCCATGTATCTTTTCTTATGGTGAAATAATAATCTGCAAGAGAAAATATAGTTTGGTTCAGCGGAAATGATGCAGCTTGCCCGCTGCTCGCAAATTGTAATTGTCTCTTGCAGAGTTCGGAAAACGCTCACCTGAACCGTGGTGGCGCATTTCCAATTGCGCGGTCTGCACTAACTGCGCGGTCTGCACTAACTGCGCGGTCTGCACTAATTGCGCGGTCTGCACCAATTGCGCGGTCTGCACCAATTGGCTATAGACGCTGTGCATGATCCAAAACGTGTTGTGGCGGATGCAAACGCTAGCCCCCATGACTAGTATGGTGGATGTATTGTTAGCTTCCTGTGTAGGAACATGTCAGTGAATTCCGATCACCTCGTATCTTTGTAATAGAAGCTTTCACAAGTCCCACAAACCACTATAAATCCGATTCGGAACTTAACTTGCTACGCTAAATATTGTGGATTAGGGACTCAAAGGAAATATTCTACAGAAAGGAATTTGCTGAGCGACATTACAGATAATCTCACGTAATTATTTCTGTACCTACACAGGCTTGAAATTCAGAATACCGCAACTGAAATTGAGGCAGTGCAACTCTAACGCAATATCCCAGTTACACACGGCTGGACATGCTCTCTAAGCCTGCGAAGGTTAGTATTACCCCAACATTCCCGGGGGGACTCTTTTCGACGCGAACGGACATATCTTGCAGTATCTATGCCTAGAATATTTAAAAATAATTCGGACTTGTAATAGTAATAATACATATGCAAGATTTGTCGTGCGCACTGAAGACAGTAATGATAGCCTTGTGAGGTCTGAGTAAGAAGAAAAAGTGACGTATGTATGAGCATTTCGGTCACTGCCAAGATTTGACGGGGCTGCCAAATAGCGGTAAAATGGTGCTTGACTCTCTGTCTTCTATCCAAATTGAAAAACTTCTCCCAAGAACAATACATCTTGTAGGTATCCTAGGACCTCTGCTGAAGTGCCTATCAAAACTGCTTCAAATATAGGTGGATCAAGCTGGCCGTGATACCCAAAATTTAGTTTCTGTTGAGCAGAACTAAATAAAAGTATACTGTAAGGTCTGAATTAATCTGAAGGAGTAAACGCACCTAGGAGAATCGAAAATTGGAAGAACTTAATGGATTGTTCCTACTTGTGTAATGCGAGGGCTTTTCTGTTATCGTGAGGTGACACTTTTACTATGGAATTGGTGATCACAAAACTTCTTGGGGTCTTCTATCTGGCTGCAACGATAAGCTTCAAAATATTCAAGCCACAATATTAATGCATCATCCTCCAACAGATTGCAGATGGTCTATTTATATGAAAGTGGGGATGGATTAACACATGAAACTCATGAATCCAATTCTAGATCGCGGAATCCATTAATAGACTCATTAAGGTTGATTTACTGTGAAACGAGAAGCTTTCGGAAATCGCAGCAAAAATCGTTTATTAAAATTGTCCTGTAGAGATGGGGGATATTCATATCAGTATATGTGATATATGTGGAAATTATACAACCTTGTTAGCCAAGAATTATGACAAGCAATAAAGTTGTTTTCAGGTTCCTTATATCGATGACAGCACCTAACAACGTAGATGCGGCTAAATCTAACTCAGATACATGTTTAGACATTCACTCTGAGGAAATCATATCTGTGTTTATCAGTCTGTCTCTACGAGTGACTTCCAGGGAGTTTTCTATGATGAGTTTTCTATGTGGTGGCTCAACAAACACAATCTCACACTTCACTCCCGTACCCTTATTTCTCCCTTTTCCCCATCCTTTACCTGTATATTCTTGATTGATCTCTTCTAATGCCACTGTTTTGCATACAGGATTGTTGATGAAGCTATTTCGCCAACAACAATTGTCAGGTGTTATCTCCATGCAGGTAGATCTGAAACATCACGTTCATTGTATCACGTGTTTCTATCGTTACCGTAGCTTTGAGTGACCACTCTCCAAGTGATTTCGTCCCTCTTGTTTTTGTCATCAGAAAAATTACTTTTCTTCTCCGCACTCGACATACCCGTCACTAAAGACTGATATGGGTCCCTGAAATTCATGTCACGTGACCAAGTCAGCGCCCTGCACTACTCAAGAATACTAAATTTTTCTGTCCTCAGGTATTTTCCACACGAGCATAAACCATTTTCAAATCATCTTAGCATTCCGGCAAATAAACTGGAACTGCCATATTTTGTCTACGTCGATCACGTTGGCCAAATTGGAAAAACTCGTGCCTCTCGTATCTCCTCATCACACCGTTGCCTTCCTATCTCAGCTTGTGCAGTTACATAAATTTCGAGCAGAATCAAAAATATCCCACTCGTAGATGGATCAGCAAATCCAGCAGGCGGTGGAAATTGCCTTAAGTGGCACTGCCGACCCAGGTTTGAAAAATCAGGCGTTCCAGTTCATCAACGAGGTCAAATCAACCGAGCAAGGTTACAAGACATGTGTCGAGTTACTTCTTGATTCAGCGGCGAAGGGAAACAAATTGAATGATGGACTCAAGTTTTTTATCTTCCAGGTAATAGAGGAGAACATCGATAAGTTGTCTCAGGAGCAGCTGTACACATTAAACACCAACTTGTTCAAGTACTTGAACGATGTTGTTACTACAGATCAGGATGACCAGGTGTATTTAAAAAACAAATTTAGTGATACATTCGCTAAGGTATTTTGCAACGTGTACCCACTGATCGATGCGGAGTTTTTGAAAAACTTATTGATAATGATCCAGTCCCACCATGTGCTCAGCGTGGACTATTACTTACGTATTTTGATCTCAATTCATTCTGAGGTTGGTGACAAACTTATCTCAAGACCCAAGGAGGCTCATGACCGTAACAACATGCTTAAGGATTTGATTCGTGAGCGTGACATGGCTCAACTCGTTTCCAGTTGGAAGAGCATCTTGACTAACGCAAAAGATCCAGTTTTGTTGGACAATGCTCTCAAGATTGTTGGCTACTACATCGACTGGATGGAAATCAGCCTTTTTATTCAGGATGGCTTCTTAAGCATTATTTTCGATTTTTTGAAACTGCGAGAGTTGCGCAACCAGGCTTGTCTTACCCTCATTGAAATCATTTCCAAGAAAATGAAGCCTGCAAACAAACTTCAGCTCATTAACTTGCTTGACTTGACCTCTATCATCAGCTCCTTGAAGAACGACGACTTGGACTTCATTGAGAACTTGGCTAAGCTTTCAAATCAAATGGGAATTGAGTTGACTCTCGTGCTAGAGAACGACAATTCTCTCATCTCGAACATTTCCGTTCAGCTCCTCAAGTTGTGGCCAATCATATTGGTATTTTTAGGTCACGAATATGATGATGTGTCACAACAAGTGTACCCATTTATCCAACTGAATCTCTTACTTTCAAAGAAGATTCCTGCATTAACTTCTGATGACTTGCTTTCGACATTGCTTAGAAAGGTTATTGGAAAGATGAGATACGATGAAGATGATGATGGCTTCGATGATGACGAGCAATTCCTTGATGTTCGTCAAAAATTAAAGACTTTCCAGGATACAATTGCCGTCTTGAGACCAGAAATCTACTTGGACATTGTGCCATCCTTAATAGAGAGCTCACTTTTTGGTAGCTCCTCATCGAGCTGGATTTCTATTGATTTGGGACTTTACGAGTTGAGTAACTTTGCCGACTCATTGAAGAATAACCTCATCAATCTTCCAAAGAACGAGATCTCCACCTCTAAACCATACCAAGTTGTTCAAGACTTCTTGGTCAAAATTATCAATAATTTCAATTTGATTAATCACCCAAAGAACCAATTGGGTTTCTTTGAATTGATCATCCGTCATTTCACCATCAAAAATTTCAACAACACCACTAATACTAGCATGGATGAATTGATTAACAAGATTCTAGAGTTTTTCTCCGAATACGGATTATTCAACGGTGTGGAAAGTGTTCGCTTGAGAACATGGTACCTTTTCTTTAGGTTTGTCAATGCTACTAAGCCAAGAATCGATGAATTCATGTTGGAGAATTTACTCATCAAGTTTCAGCCGTTGCTTATTATCAAGGCTGAGTTGCCCACCAGGGATGACGACGACGACTTGATTGAAAATGGAAACTTCAACAATCAACTTTATTTATTTGAGGCACTCGGCATGTTGGTTGCATTGACAGATGTACCTTCAGTGGCTTCTAAATCGGTCGATATTTTATTCCAGCCTCTTTTCAGTAGTTTAGAGACTTGCATTTCCCGGGAAGATAAGGCTGTGAACCCTTTGATCCCATTGCAGGCACACCACTCATTGATGGCCATTGCCACAATTGTTAAAGGCCTCGACACGCAAGCACCGGGTAAGTCTGACACCCTCAAAGGCAACGAGGCTTTGGTGGGTAAGATTGGAAACGCTGCACAAGTTGTCTTGATCACCTTAGAGAATTTCAACAAGTTTGAGAGTGTGAGAGATGCTTCACGCTTTGCTTTTGCTAGATTGATGCCAATTCTAGACATTGGAGGCAGCGCACATATCAGCAAGTTGATTTCATTGATTTTGGCATCTCCGAACTTAAAAATACTGGAACTTAGCGATTTCTCAGGATTCGTTGGGCAGATTGTGCACCAGTTCAGAAACAATGATGATATTTTCCAGTTGTTGAACGACTTGTTGACACCGATGATCCTTAAGTTTTACGAAATGCTTCTGATCGAAGACGAAAACTATCCTAATTTGGTGAGAGAGAAGTATTCGCTCAAAAAATCACTTCTCGCTTTCATTGGCATTTTAGTCTTTAACAATCAATTCTCATTGTTCTTGACTGAAACCAATAAACTCATTTTTCCTCGTATGTTGGCATCCATTGTCGAATACGCATGTGATCTCGAAGAAACCGCAACCACCAAACTGGCCATCACCCAATTCGGTAATGTTATCAGTGTCTTTGGCTGCAACAATGGCAAATTGCTTGATGAGAAAGACAAGTATGCTCCTACCATTGCGCCAATCGAAGGTATTGATGACTATCTCATGGAGAATACTGTCAAGTTGTGTTTCGAGTTGCCATTCCAGCAAGAACGGTTTGACTTGAAAGATGCACAAATTCGCATCATCGCCGCAGAACTTTCGTTATTGTTAAAGATTTACCAGGATCGGCTGAAACAGCAAGAGTTTGTGACATTCTTGGTCAACTACTTGACCAATATGGGATTGGCACAGCAGATGGCCAGCGATTTCTGTACAAAGGTAGTAGAGTTGAACACCAAAGACTTCAAGAAGTACTATGTTACATTTTTGGGCGAGTTCAAGAAGTGATATATATAGACGACGGATTATGAAAAAGGGCATTTACCATTCTACAAGTACTTCTCTCGATGAAACTATGATATAAACTCTACCAGAACCAGTAGCGGTGAATTTTGACTATATGCACTACGCTGTTTGGGGCATCGCATCTCACCAAAAAATCAGAGAAACTTGTAAAGTGACAATTCGAAATTAACCCACTGAAATCCGTAATGGAAGCTGAAAACCCCATTGCACCACCTAAGGATGACGAGGAGTTGGCCCTAGAAAAGCTCGTTTTCGGTGACGACGCCGGCTTCGAAACGAACTTGCGAAAAATTGAGAATCTTTATGAGTATTCCGATGAAGACCAGGATGATTTGCAGTCTGACTTTGGAAATGCCTCGGATGGAAGTGGCAGTGATATTGAAAATGATGAAGAAGACCTCTATTTCATCGACGACGAGGGAGACGCCGGTGTGGCTCATGTTGGCTCCACGAATGAAGATGACATGGAAGTAGATGGAGAAGGTGAAAGTGACGAAGAGGCTGCATGGGTGGATAGCGATGACGAGAAGACAAGCGTCTCTGTGCTTTCTACCCGTTTGAAGAAGTTACGTCAGACCCCGGAAGAGTACAATCTTTCTGGAGCAGCATACATTGCCAGATTAAGAGCGCAATTCGAAAAGATCTATCCCCGCCCACAATGGGCCGACAACTTCGATGTTGAAGACGTGGACGGTGAAGATTTCACCGAGCAAGCTGATGAAGACGCAGCAGTGGGTATGAATACCGCCACATTGACATCGATTTTGAATTCCACCAACAAGTACATTAAAGCAGCCACCAAGCTACTTCCAGCAACGAAGCTTGAGATTCTGCGACTCAAGGATGCCAACTTGGCACGCAGATCACGGGGAGGTATACAAAGCATGAACTTTCATCCCCTGCATCCACTTTTGATCACTGGAGGATTCGACAGAACTCTCCGGATCTACCACATCGATGGCCGCACAAACAAGTTCGTGTCCCTGATCCATTTCAGAGACCTGCCTATCCAGACATGCCAATTTTCACCAGGATCAAACTTGGTTTATGCTGCTGGTCGTAGAAGATACATGAACAGGTGGAACATTTTCACAGGAGAAGTCGACAAGATCCTGAGAATGTATGGACAGGATAAGTTTCAGAGATCGTACGAATATTTCAAGATCAGTCCTAGAGGCACCTTCGTTGCATTATTGGGATCATCAGGATGGGTTAACTTAGTCAATGGTCAAACAGGCCAGTTTGTGAAGGGGTTCAAGGTTGATGGATTCGTGGCTGACTTTGAGTTCACTCGTGATGAGAAGGTGCTTATAGTGGCCAATCACGCAGGAGACATGTGGGAATACTCAGTGGATGCTGAATCCACTAATGTGCTTCGCCGTTGGACGGATGTTGGCGCTGTCACCGTTACCAAGATTTGCTTGGGAGGTCCTGGCGACCGCTGGTTGGCTGTGGGCACGAAGAGTGGTGTGGTTCATCTTTACGATCGTACTACTTTCGCCACAGTTGTTGCTGGTGCCAACCCCAAGCCCTTTAAAGAAGTAGGAAACTTGGTGACGGCGATCTCGCATTTGTCTTTCGCTCCAGATGGCCAGATCTTGTGCATTTCGTCAAAACAGAAGAAGGACGCATTAAAATTGGTGCACTTGCCCCTGGGTACTGTGTTTGCCAACTGGCCAACTAGCGGGACACCTCTTGGACGTGTGACTGTGACACAGTTCTCGCCTAATGGTCAAATGTTGGCTATTGGCAATGATGTGGGAAAGGTGACGTTATGGAGGTTGAACCATTACTAGCATAGATAGACTGTACATACGGTTAACAAAAGGTAATTTACAATTGTGGAATGATAAATCTATCGTAGGAGTAATTTTCATTGGATGTCACTGCTATAAGCTTACAGTTAATACAGATCACAAGCGTCCCTTAACTGATGATTCCGAGATCGTGGAAAGAACTTAGAGTTAATCTCAATAGTCTAAACTTACGGCTTCATTTACTTTTGAATTTCTGGCGCTTTTTTGCCTGGATGTCCGTGCTCCTATAAGTATTCTTTGACTGTCTTTGTTTTATTACAATACAGTGTGAGTATAAGTAAAGATTTCGCGTTTATAAAATTTGTGGCATGATTGCGAAAAGATTGTTAACGTATGTTGGAACGACAAAAATCAAGTTTTTAAAACCTCGGGAAAATTTTGTTTTAGAGAGTACGAAACGAGGGAAGACTCATTGTAAATATTTTATTCTTCACCAATTTCCATCTCCGTTTGCTCCTGAATGCTTGATCGTCAGATTGTTAAAAAACCATCCTGCGCACGACCATATTTAACTCACCTTTTCCTATTTCACACTTACTAACTAGTTACAAGTATCTACCATGGCTGTTATCGGCGCCCCGTATGTACTTTTATATGCCACGGATCATATAAGATCTTTACTAACAGTCTCAGAAAGGGCCACAACCGCTACAGAGACCCTAAAACATACCAGATGACCCCAGCCTTGTACAGAGTCAGAAAGCCATTCTTCTGGAAGAACTTTGTCGGTTTTTTCCTTGTCAGTTCCATTCCATTGGGAGTTTACATGTACACATGGAACGTGCTTAGCAAAGATGAGTTTGCTGATATTCCTATCCCTCCAATCAGCGACGAAGAGTTGGCCAAGCTAAAGAAGGAATATGAGCAAAATAAGTAGGCAATCAGGGGACCTTGTATATAGTTAAGAAAAGAATTTACAGCGATAATGTACTTTTTAAAGTTATTGCCATTCATCTTATGACATTGTGTGTCTGGAGATGGCAACTTAAGAGATATTCATCAATCTGATAACTACAGTTTATTCAAATGTAACACCTTCATTCTATAACCTACCCGGATCTTGTTTATACCCGGGAAATAAACCTAACCCTTACTTGTGTTCAAAATACTTGGAGACTCCTCTCACAGGATATGGAGCCTGTAAGTGGTCACTGAAAGGACTTTCAGTTTCATCACGTTCTAGCGATAGATTCTGCATTTCGTCCATACCTGTGAATGGCACCAGTTCCTGAGGCTGCATTAGATGGTTTAGGGACACTCGAGAAGCATCGAGCCTTCTATCTCGTATATCAGCTTCGCTCTGGTGCAAGGCTGACTCTTCCACTATTTGGTCAGGCTTTTGTAACAGGGTAAATGATGTCAGCTCAAATGGGTTAGAAGGTTCCTCAGGAATGGAAGCCCTATATGGTGAATCACCTTGCGGTCTGGCATCAGCTAAGCTATAAGATCTGTCACTCATCAAAGTGTCTGAAGTCTGTGTTCTTGAAAATGCACGTCTATCGCTGAAAGGGTCAACTTGTGAATTGCTGCTATCAGTTCTTGTGAACGCACGTCTACCTGCCAACAAATCAATCTGTGAGTTGCTGCTGTCGGGTATTGCTAATGGAAGTCTTGCAGAATTCGAGCCAAACGAATTGTTTCTCAAGCTGCTAGCAGTATAAGCTCTAGGAGGACGCCAATACTCCGAAGCTGGCTCTGTGCTTAACTCCGTAAGCTTCACCGAAGACGAACTTTCAAAAGGAAAAATCTTGTTGTAAGCAGGATGCGTGAACAGCTCATCTTCCCCAAGCAAGTGCAAAGTTGAGTTGGATTGCAACAAAGGATTGGCGTTGATCTCCTGGATATTCAACACTCCCTCCAGAAGAAGCTGATTTTTGGGCTTGTGGTGACGAGACACAAGGAAACGAACCTTCTCGTTGACGTGATAGTAGCAGAACGCCTTAATGGACTTGAAGCCTTTGTGGGAGATCTTCACTTTGACGGGAATGTAGCAAAGCATACCCAAACAGAACTTTATGAAAAAGAACAAATAGATCACCACCGAGAACAAGATAAGAGACAAAATGATAGCAAGCTTCAAATTGGTAGTGGCAATGGATTGGATATTCTCAAGCACGTTACTGTTCAAGTTGCCCCCGGTAGCATACTTCTTCAAAGTCATCACGTTGATCACTTCACGCGGACAATCAGCCACTAGCACTTCCAATGCATTATCAAGCTCATTGTAGACCAAAAATGTAGCCCATGGAAGAGAGCTATTCAGCTCAATGTCGTGGAATAGACACTGGTAGTCGTAGGAACGGAGAGCATACATGATTCTGGAATAGTTATTCAAGTAAGCCAATGCAATGTTCTTCGTTCTGTAGATGTGGATTGCCCATGCGAGTTGCCATGCAAGCAACAGAAATCTAAACAAAATGCACCCAGTGAAGATCCACTTCGCCACTTTGTAGTCGAAGATCTCGTAATTCTCGGTGGACCACCGCTTGAAAACCAAGATACATACACAAGTGTAGGTATCGGAACCCAATACAGCCAACTTCAACAACATCACGAGCCAAACCCAGAGGTACGATAAGACGGTGCCCAATCTGACATTGTGGAACTCCCCGACTCTAACAATGTCGAAGGTGGAGTTGTTAAGATTTGCCAGCTGCTTTTCGGTGTCAAACGGCATTTTGCACTTGCTCTAGTAGGAAAAAAAAAGCAGCTGTGCTCTCACTAAAAGTATCAGGTGGGAAAGATGCTAAATGAGAAAGGTGCTAAATGAGAAAAGTGCTAAACGAGAAAGGTGCTAAATGAGAAAGGTGCTAAATGAGGAAGGTGCTAAATGGGAAATGTGCCAGAACGGTCTCGCCTTAATGGTGTCGCGCATTATTTATGTTTGGTTTTTCCTGCCAAGCACTATGAAGGAGGCGGGCCAAAATGTCCGGTTGATTGGCATAAGGAATGGAGTTTTTGCCGGTTTTTTTCTTCTTTCGAAAGCGATAGAAGAAAAATTTACGGCCAATGCTTTTTGTACCTAGTAGTCTTGGCGATAGGTCGGACTGGTACCTGTTGTGTGGAAAAGTTCGTGGTGGCTAAGCCTGGACGACCGCGATCAGAGTTTAATTTCTCTGCATAGTGGTGTCAAACATTCTTGCCCCTAAGTATGTAGCGAAAGGTTCCTTGTGCGGCCAAAAAAAGGTTCTAGTACTTTCGCATCAATAACCAGTCCGCTTCGGGTAACAATTAGCAAAGAGACAGAAAGGTACGAGACTAAGCATTTCGACGCCTTGGTAGAGCCCTAGCGTAGACCAAATTGAGCTCTTGAATTGTTCCCTTTTCAGCGTGGCTTGCACATTCTCATGAGTTTAGTATGGATACAAACACTTCACTACACCGACTACTGGCAGGCGTATTTTGCGAGTAATTTCTCCGCTTCTGCCTTAAGGTCACTTTGGTCTCCTTCGCTTAACTCCTGCAAAACTTCAATGCAAGCATTCTTTGCAGGCGGGCGATACATGATCAAAAATTGGAGGGACAAGAACCCCAACTTCGATCTGGCTGGATCGGAACAAAGCGACTTGATCCCTGCAATCATGGCCTTATTGAGGGTGGGCAAATCACTCAAGAGACGAAGAAATATCTTTCTGTCGGAGGGTTCCAAGAACGGTATCATGGCTTCCAACACCTTCTGGCCCCATTCGTAGTAACGTGGAGTAGGCACATCGGCCTCGTCCAACTCGTTTCTGATTTGCTCTTCCACATCTGTAACGGAAGAGGGATCTTCCTCGTACTTCTTGTACCACTTCTCTTCGGCAGCCTCCCTTAATTTCTGCTCGTTGAGCACTTTCTCGCTGTACCACTCTTCATTGAGCCACTCAATTACAAGGTCCACTCTCTCATGGATATTCTCCAAAAAGCAGTCAAAAAGAGCTTTCCGAATGACATCACTGAGCTGGTTCTCGATTTTCACATCGGGAGAGTCCAGGCCTGTGGAGTCCAGGCCTGTAGAGTCCACCACCTGCATTCCCCTGGTAGCCAATCTAGTGAGTAGAAGTAACCAGGAATCTTGTTTCCACGTCCTCATTGCAACTCTTGTCAAATCTGTACTTACAGTTCCGTCAGGAGCTGGTGGCACTTCATCCACATCTTTGCTGCCCTTGTTAGCCAACTCAAAGAAGTTCTTCACGATTAAGTTTACATGATCTTTCTTCTCCTGGAAAGAGAGCGCTTTTGGCGGTGGAAGTGTATAGGTTGTTTCTGGGTTGTAGTTTTCTTCGGCATTGCCATCATCGTCGTCATCGTCACCATCATCTTCTTTCTTTACTTTTTGCACAGTGGCAATATCCTTCACTGCATCTTTATACCTAGCAGTGACGATCTCCAAGGCCTTCGATAACTTTCGTACATCTGCACGACTCAAAGCTGTTAGGGCCATTGAGATAAGAATGTTCTGCGGAAGAGATGACAAGTCGAAGTTATTCAATTCATTGTTGATGTCTGTCAAACTGTACAAGTTCTTGTAGTCGAGCGTTTTAAGTTTCTTTGACGAGTTCTCAAAACCTTCAAACTTACGCTTTTTGATTTGAGAGTCGTCCGGCGAAGGCAAGAGGATGTTCTTCTTACGAATCTCGTCGCCTCGACTTGTAAGTAACGAAAGCTTCCGAGTTATGGCATTCTGGTATTTGGGAGGAACCAACTGACATTTGGTGATGTATGTGAGTAATACTCGTAACGTGCGGTCGACAAACTTACGTGACAATTTGAAAGTCTCAAGCGACTCGTAGTTGGACTGTACTTTGACAGTAGAATCAAATTGCTCCAACACAGGAATGATCTTATCGGCAAACTGTCTCTTACGCCTCAAAATGACTGAAAGATGGTTAAATGTGGCCGTGACAACTGGAGTAACCAAGATATCGTTTTGAAGAGTTTTCAATACCACATCAAGTAATGCAGCAGCCTCACTTTCCATTAAAGTAGGCTTGATGAGCGTGTGGCTTGGGTTCACGTGTGCCAAGGAAAAGAACTTCGTGGACAGAGACCGCAGCTGGTAGTCGATCACCGTGATCACAAACTTCAATAATTCCAACTTTCCGTCGATGTTGCGAAACGCATCGTGCTCGCGGTCAAACGACAGCTCAAAGGGAAATTGGGTGTCGAATTTGGCCACCAAGTCGTTTTTCAACTCATTCACGCCCGCCCAAACGCTTTGGCTCCCGTCGTTGTCAGCAACATATTTGAACGTGAGCTTGAACACAATAATGCTGATGTCAATCACGGCTTTGAAAACCTCCAAGTCCCGAACGGCCGCCAACACTCTTAGTGCAGGCAATAAGTCAATGGCCAAATCGATCCTGACTGCTGGCGAAACATGGTCTTCCCCAGCGGTGAATGCTTGTCTCAAGAAGTGACTGCACCACCTTTGAACTACCAAATCCGGATTCCCGACCAAATTGAGAATCTGCTTGACCACTTGTGGAAAGACGTCCTTGTTGGAGAATGCCAAGTCACGTGCCTGGTTCAACTGCCCAAGCACGGTCTGTGTTGAATCTTCGGCCATAGGTGAAGAAGTTGGTGTAGTGGGTAGTTTGGTTTCTCTCAGAAGAAGAATGACATGTGACTGTAAGTCACGTGCAAAATGGTTACCTGGTGAGACAGTTGTTCCAACAGTTGAAGAGTACTGTGTGTAAGTACGCACCCGTGCATCCGAAGTAAAATAAAAGGTGGTTCCCAGCATTTTGTCGCTGGCGACATAGTCACGTGGACATTCATCCGTAGGCCTTTACTTATACTTGGAGCATTGTAGTATTTTTCAGTTCCGAATTACAAAAAGCCATTTATATTCCTTCTATAACTTTTAATAGCTGCTTCTAAACATTCACGACTTCCAAAACGCCCTGCTCCAGTCGACACTATCGCCATTCCACCCCTATGCCTCACGTGACCCGACGAGTCTTATCATATTTTGTCTCCTCGTACACTGATCTTATCTTATCTCCCACTTTTTCCAAAAGAACCTCTCTCCAATAAAAGAGATAACGTACAACTTTTGACACATCGTCAAATTTTCCACTGTCACGACGCCTTGTCTCCAAAACCGGCGCCTTCCCGTGACATTCCTGGTAACTGTACCATATTCTTCAAGATTGTCCGTGGCAGAAGTTCTACCAACAAACTTTTCCGCTTCGTTAAGCGTTGTAGCCACAGTCACCGGACTCAAAATTTGACCTCGGGCTTATAAACCAAGTTCTCGCTCAATCATAGTATCGATAAATACGTGGTGGTGATTGCGAATAATCGAAAAGGTGGAAACCCTCCACTTCACAGCACCATGACACTGACCGAACAAGCCTCCGTGTCTGTCCCACCCAGCCCTGCGAGTCCCCTGCCTGGCACTGTGCTTCACTCAGAGACCAATCTCATACCACGCATTGTCTCGTTTTCCGACGAGTCTCTTCTCCAGGTTCCTCTGGAAACTTCCATCGTAGACAGGCTACTGAGCTCGGTGCCACTCAGCTCGGTGCCGCTCGGCCAAGGACCTGATTTTGACAGTATTAGTGGCATGCTACCTTCCAAGCACAACATCATTGTGTCGTATGATAACGTCGAAGACGGCGACAGTAATGACCTGCATGACGAGAACGGAGAAAGCTCAGAGCAGCCACTTGAAATTCTCTCTGGCAAGTCTAAGAGGTCGTCCTCGACTTCTAATGATATGATGTACGAGAGAGACAGATTCAGGGCCCGGTTTGAGAGCTTCAACACCACAAGACAGGCCGTTTCCATCTCGGAGGAACACTCTGAAAATGCTGATGATGAATGTGAGGTCTGCTGTCAGATACTGACGAAGACAAAGAAGGTGAATGTGTCAACTGGTGCAGGGCTGTCATTGTCGTCATCTGCTTCGTCCACAGACTCCGTATTGGAACTGTTATACAACTATTCCATCGCCGAGCTGGTTTCTCCACTAGACTCCAGCTCCATTTTCAAGACCCATCTCAATCCTCTAATAGGAAACTCGCCTGCCGAGGTACTTTTCCAACTACGGTCCATCACACTTCCTCAACTAGCGGCCGTGTTCCAGTGGTACTTCAACAGACCTCTACCATCCACGAATCACATGTTCCCGTGGCTTCATGGTCTACATAAGGATAACTTTACCCAGCGGTCCTTCTTCATTTCCCAGCAGCTCATGCAATCCGGGAAGCAACATCTGGACACAGCAGTAGACTTTGATGTCTCTATCCACAAACCGTCGTCTGCTCGGTTTCTCATGTGCGTTGAAAGTAGCGAAACGGGTGGGTTTGGCTCCAGCAGCTCCGACCACCTCGAAGATTCCAGCACTCATCCAAAGGTGCTACGAAACACAGTGGCGATGGACGAGATTCTCCAACGTATTCAATACTCACGTTCAGAGGTGGTGTCGAGGATTAGGGCTCTTGTCCACAGTGCTTTCCCACCAGAGAAGTATTCTCCATGCGACATAAACGACTTGACAGATTTGTTATCTCGCGATTGTTTCAATACGGGGCACATGCCAGTGCTTTTAAATCTCGATCCTGACAGAGGAGTCTCGCTACGGAACTTCCACATTCAGGTGGCTAAACTTGCTAGATGCTCGGACTTTGTGGTGTATTGTTTCCAAAAAGATCACCATGTGGGAACATGCAAGTGCCATTCAGTTTCCAGACTACTCAAACTCGCACAGATGTGTGACAACGTTGCTCTGCCCCAGTTTAATGTATTCCTACTCAATACTGTTGGGTGGGACATCGAGAGCAAGTTTCCAGAAATTCTAACCATGAGGGACAGCTCATTAATATTGAATGGACTGGAGGCATCCAAAAAGACACAGCTTACAATAAGTAGCATGGTTAAGCTCAAATTGGATACATTTATGGTTTGGGATGCCGATTACCAAGTGAAAGAAAAAGTGGAAACAACAAGAATGTCGGCAGCCACTCGCTTACTCAAAAATGTATGGCTGGGAAATATATGGGACCATCAGATCATAATGCATTACTGGCAAACTCAGGAGGGAGAATTTGACCACTCGATCAGAACAGTGATAGTTCCCCCCGAATCTAATGGTCACATCTATTGTGACCCCTCAAATTCATGTCTTACCAAAGATACCTTCAATTCCGACGAAAGTCTTGTTTCTTTCCTTCCTCCACCCAGAGCATACTGGAAGCTATTCGTACATTGTCATAATGATGCTCGTTTTCCTGAACCGGAAACAATTGCTGATCTCTTGTTCAAATACACCATCTATTCTCACAAGGCAAGTGAAGTCGATGAGATCGTCCATTTAGATTTTCCCTCATCAGGATCTATTGGATTCGGCGATTGCAAGCAAGAAAGTTTGATGAGCATTGTCAACACATGCAAGCTTTTATACTTGTACTCGTCCTCCGTCTCTTTGGGAAGTTTGGCTTCATTGATTTATTCTTCCGACGGATACACCGAACTGTCTCTACTTATCTTCTGCTATCTTATTTACGCCGAGAACATCTCTTTGGAAGAAGCCATGCTTCGCCTTCACATGGAATACGGGAGACCTTTCTACATTTTCAACAGCGATGTGCTCGTGCTTCGCAAGTTGGAAATTTTATTACGCAAATTCAGCCCGGGGGTGCTAGGTGATAAAATTGACTGGGCAAGTCCAGAGGTGACTACAAGTCAGGAATTCAACGAAATCTTGCTCGGGCGGACGAACGCCGTTTCGGCCACCCCTACCAAAGGTATTCCCAACAAACTCAGATTGGGGTACATTGCCAATGACTCATGTTCAGAATCCTCCGACACTGATACAGAATCTGAAGAGGAAGACGACATTAATGATACTTCGTCATTCCTCAACAGAAACTGGGTCGAGGATGTAGAAGGGTCGTTTCCTTCTCGAATCTTACCATATTTGTATTTGGGCTCTTTGAGACATGCCAATAATTTGTCTCTTTTGTCGAAGTTAGGCATCAAGAAAGTGATATCAGTCGGTGAAGAGCTCGACTGGATTAACGGCTATAAGTTTCAGCACAACCATGACATTATCGTGGATGAAGTTGACAACGGTAACATTGAGATGTTTAGCATCACACCGAAGGCCTCGAGTTACAACATGCATAACAGCATGTGTTCTGTTGAAACTGTTATGAAAGTCAATAATCTCCAAGATGATGGGATAGACGAGCTCACCAAGTCATTACCACGGATTTTGGAGCAAATTGACTCTGAGTACCACAAGACCAACGGTAAAACAAAGATCTTGGTACACTGCAGAGTGGGAGTGTCTCGTTCGGCTACTGTTGTCATTGCGGAGGTGATGAGAAGATTGGGATTGAATCTACCAAAGGCTTACTTGTATGTGAGGGTTCGCCGATTGAACATTGTGATTCAGCCCAACTTGAGATTCATGTATGAGCTCTTTAAATGGGAAGAGCTGGAGAGAGCTAAAAGGAGACACAAGGATAAGACAGTCTCGTTGAGAGAAATTGATTGGTTTGTGATGTGTCGGGAAATCAAGAAGTTGAACCTTCCCTTCCTTCAAAACTAAGGTACTCGGTATCTTCTAGATTGTATTACTATCATTAATTTTGATAAACGGAAATATATAACATGTTGGCTTTTCAATATTGTTAAGCGCATTTCGGAATTGAAACTAAATATAGAAGACTTAGAAATGACGGGCGAAATATGACAAAGTGTGGCATATCTACAGTATTGAATTTGCACCCAACTCGTTCAATCACCATACAATGTACGTGGACGATAATTGCTCGTAACATTATGGCTTCAAGAGCCGTGCCCAGTCAAGGGTTTAGAAGGTTTGGTAGGAAGCTCCACTATAAATTCCCAAGTTGACTATCTCACTGGCCGCCGAAAGGGAGAAAACCTGCAATCAACAATAATTTGAGAAACACCGTGTCGGTGATGTACCAGACATAGCAATTGAAGCACCCTACTGCATATTCAAAACGGCTATCTGCCGAGAGTTTTGAACTGCATACAGAGAGCGTTACATTATTGCTGTACCCAATATGCAACGCAATGCACTGCTATATACAGTCCCCATTCGAAACCATAGTGAGTCGATCAAGCAACGAATGCCTGAACAGTGTTGTGCCAAGGGCCCGAGACTCGGAAACTGGTTTTCCATAGAAATTATTGTCCAATTATTGTGCATTTTCGTAATAAATTTGAGAAAACATGAAAATGAGCAGATATGAGCAAATATGAGGCTTTGAATGATTCTCAAATAGCAGTAGCGCGTTTCTATATTTCTAGTGCTCGGGGTATTTGACTGCATAGGTCAAGTAATTCCAAGACTCAATTGATAATAAGGCATTATTTGGAATCTGAATCAATAAGCAGCGTTCATGTCGATTGATCAAGAAGAGCAGTATAAGGCATGTGGAGAACATCCTTTATGATTCAGTAGAGGAGAATTCACCAAACTCTAAGGAATGCTTACACTATATAAATTACAGCACTCGAATAATGTATGTGCTTGGAAAATTTTCATAGAGATTTCAAGTGATTCACCATGAAATTTAAAAGGGATACCCTGTAATTATATCCATTTATATGCTTGCTTCTTCGTAATCTATCAGTTCATTGATTATGGACATGATTCATAATATTTGCTCCAGGCACTCAGGACATATGAAGAGACAAGATCTTTTAGATGTTAAAAAAAAGGGTGGTTACAATCTTCAATTTCGCAAGAAGGAGCATCCTTCATAAGCGGCAAGATCGTCTCCATCAAATCATGTCACATTTTGATATATGGGTACTCTATCTTTGTTCAATCACGATTAAGTAACTTGCATTCCTATTAAATTCGCACCTCTCCATGGCAGAAACAATATGGATTCATCTCTTCTAGCGTGGTGTATTCTGAGCAAACCTCGAGAAAGGAAGGTACGAATATACGGTTAAATGTATGAAATGTGATTTTCGTGCTCCGCACCTCTACTCGAACGGGTCAATCATATTTTGCTATTAGGCCACCATCTTATTTTGCCCACAACCGACACCCAAATCCAGTCCATAATCAGCTCACCTTATAACAAAACGAACCTTGAGTAAATCAATCACCATATCTTCAAGCAAACAACTGGAAAAGTATCATTCATAAGGACAATCTTAATTACTATACAAACGTTTCAGCAATGATCCTAGCCTTTGATCAATTTCATTTATGATAACGAATATCTCAATGAAATTAAACGCTTTTATCTCAAATGACGAGTAATCCAAAATCTTCACAATTAAGAATATTGGAGTGGTGTGATTCTTTCGTCTGTTACTTGCAGGTTTATACTCATGTGTAATTGGAGTAAAGTTACGAAAATTTCATTGAGAGATAGAGAGCATTCTCCTGAACAATTTATAAATAATCACCACCGATTTAAGATGTCTTGCGATTGGATATAAGTTAATTGCATGAACACCTTTTGTTGGACGAAACCATATGTTACTTTTTATGCTGTCGAATAAATATGAGAAAACTGCACAAGAAAGTGCAAAGTTAGAGAATTGTGAAAGTCTAATTCAAATTGAGTACGCGTCTGGCCGCGACTTTCTTAATTCAACACTATGCATAAAGGTAATTCGAGTTGCCGCAGTTATGCAACTTCGTTAATCATCCAAATTGCTGCCCAAGATATAATGCAGGCTACTCTGAAATCTTACAATTTGTAGTCGACCAAATTCACCACTCCTTTGTTTACAATTCCGAAAATATGAATTAAGCACTCTGTAAATTTATAATTTAACACAAGTGCGCATCTGAAGATTTTCAATTCACGTATCATTTTATTACTTTCCATATCTATTCTTCACAGGTGATTCATCTGGGATGAAGATAATCAAAGAATTGTAGTTAATGGGAAGATTTAGGTTGGACTGCCTGACTAGATGTGGGACCATAAATGATTGTGAATAATGTACAATAGATTTTTTTCAAACTTAAAGATCCTGAACATTGTCATATATAAAGTATCATCAGGGAACTAAAAACAAGAGGCGTCTTACTTGCCCGTTTCCAAACACCTGCACACTCGGAAAACATTTCCAAATTGGGAAGTACAGCTACCTCATCGAGGCTGTAATTTTGGAGACAGTGCATGTAATCTCGATAAACTGCATTATCTCGAATGCAGGGATCTCCATTTGGTAGCATTGGAGTGTGTGTGAACTGCAGTTTTTGCTGCAAATGGACATCCTTTTTAAACCTTTTGATAATTAATCACCCCACCAGCTAGTCTGAAAATTGTCGATCTTGAGGAAGGGGACATTAAAATGATGATTACCCTTATGAACAACATCATATAGTACAGGTATCATGGCTCTAACGAGATGTGTACAGAAATGCTCAGATGATCCTTTATCTACTCGTTTGAAAATGGAAGCAATGTACAGAAATGTGAACTGCAACATTGGGATGGGATCTGTGCGGGCCATCTGAGTAACCGAGATCTTGCTGAAATAGGGGCCAAAACAACACATGTGGAGCAAATGCACAAAGTGAGTTTCGTAATGCCCAATTTTCATTAAGTGGTAAAAATACTACGCTTGGATTTCACCATGATGCTAAAACAATGAGGAAAGAATGACCCAATTTAATACCTGTGGTCTCTTTCTTTTGATCTTCGCTCAATTCAACCTAGATATATTCCATAGAATGTCGCCGATGTAACATATCTTCTTGTCTATTGCACAGATACCCTATGCCACCGGCTACCGCGATTCGCTCGAGCTCTGCAGGTGTATCGTCGAAATTTCTGACCTCTTCTGATACATTTGCAATTTAAGAGTCCACTAGGTACATTGATGAACTCACTTAGTTAGAACTATTTCAAGATATAAGTCTGTTTCTTTAAGTTTAAAGGAACAGAGAGAGAATAAGACAGAAGATAACTGTGTTTATTAAACGGATAAGCCGATAGTCTTAATGTATACTCGCAGTATAAACGATTGATCAAAATATGAATATAGACGGCTACTGCATGAAGTTTTCACCAGTAGTGGACGGTAAAATTCTACGTGTGGTTATGTCGAATTTTTAAGCGCGCAACATGATTCGGGATCATGCAGTAGCTGTTAATTCAATTTATGTACATATTGATCGTTTATCTTTATAGGTGTACATTTGAATGAATTAGTTTTACGCATGTATCCCTCTTCAAGTATCTCTCCCTCCTTACCAAATTTTGGGCAGACTTACGTCCTTAAATAGTTTTCTTTTAGTGAGATCATCAATAGACCGGGTCTTACGTACTCTCACGTGAAATGATCTCCCCTCAGCGCCTTTCACTCCTGAGTCACCAAAGATAAGAGATTCCTACAGAGTCGTGTTCTATGCTTCATGCTTTATTGTTTGTAGATCATATGACGTCCAACATAACCACTAACGACTCAATTACCCCTAAAACTCCTAACTCACGTGATATTGGCTTCGTTTCATTTAGTTGTCTGCAAGTCAGGTAAAATACCTGCACGCTCTTTATCTGTACTGCATTGATGTACCTCTTAGACTCCCAGAATCTATAGGTGTGCCTCAAAATCCAACTGCCTTATATGGAAAGCAGGAGAGTTATTCAACATGACCGTTTTTCTTGCAATACGAGAAGCCAGAGCTAATCCATAGTAAGTTAATGTCCTTACTAAAATGGCCAGGGTGAGAGGTGCAAGGCTCGGACGCTCTGATATTGTTATAGAGCTTTGTATTAACTTTTAGACGTTATCTCACCAATGGCAGCTGCTTTATATTTATAGAATACGTAGCCATAGTCGCCTGAGGACATGACAAGCCAGTCCATTTCATTTCCTCCCCAAGACAGAGACTTGATAGGTTCGCCCAAAATTGCAAGCACAAAAAGCACAAGAAGAGAGTTGAAATGACGCTTTTTGTTGACACTACGGGTCCAGCTGCCTGATTGCGACACCAACCCGTTCTGAACTCGTCAACCAAGGTGTGTTGATTCACAGGCTGAACTCCCATAGCTATATCCAAGGGTGGAGGTGGAATGCGACATGATTCTGGAAAAATGGTTGGTCACCAACCAGTCGTTGCTTTTACGAAAGGATCTGTCACTGGAAAAGAGGAACCTGACTGTGTGAGCTCCTTGACCTAAAGTCAATGCTCGAGAGATACAAGCTGAACCGCATCAGCATCGAAAAGTAGCCCATGCTCGAATGTATAGAAGAAGAATGCCATCATCTTGTTGTTGAAGTAGGGGAAATCGTTCTTTTACAACATTTGTAGTGTGTGCTGGACGTTGATGAAAGGTATTTACTGCTTAAATAATTGTGATTTGGTCAGCTCGATATAATCTTCGTTGAAATTCGGGATCATTCGCACGAATAGCTTCTGATTCAAGAGATCTGGACCTAGCAACTCATTCTTGGTTGCGAGTGCAGCAGAAGCAATTGAGTTTTTTGCTACCATCAGCAAGTCTACCCTGAAGACAATTTGAATGGGAAGTGTGTTACCGCAACACGGAGAAGATGGATGATGTTGACAATTTCATGAATATACTTAGTCGCCCCTGAGATTACAATTCCTGATCCCTCACGGTTATAGTAGTAGTAATTAAGAATATCGTTACCCTTAGCGTATACTGGAGCACCAGAATAGCGTCAAATAGAATGTCGTTCACATTAAATTCTGAAAGCTCAGATTCTAAAAAGGGAACCATCTTGTTGTTGAAGCGATGGTAAACCTCCTTCAGCTGGTCGCTAACGGTGATTTTGTACTTGTCGCTAAATTGATTTCCAAAGAGTCATATGATAGTCGTAGGGTCGGCCTATGGTTGCTTCGACTTCAACGCCTCATATATTCTTTCATCGAATCTTTGGAGTGGCAACTTTTTATCCTCCGAGTACATATTCTCCGGTTCCGCATCGTCGGCCAGCTTCCTCAGCTTGGTGATCATAATGTAATGGATCTCGAGGAAACGCTGCTTTCTCACAATATTCTTATTGAAACCTTGGTCCCTGGCATGTACTTCTTGACAAACTTAAAGAAATCCAGGCATTCGTCCTCTGTCTTCGCATGAGAAAAGGATTCCAAGTCACCTTTCACCTTCTCCGCAAAATTGTCTGTGAGCAGGAACTTTCAATTAGGAAAGTACAGTTCCAGGAGCATAGCGAAGTCCTCGTCCAAAAATTGGATGTAGCAACTCGGGATATAGGTTGCCCAGAATACCGTAGAGCCGGAATTTCAAGCGAGGGCGCCGTATGGTCACCAAAAGAACGAGCCGTTTCTTGCGTAATTTGGCCGTTGAAGTAAATATGGGGAAAAAATGAAGGATGTCACGAGGTCAGAGAAGATATAAATCGAGATCTTCGGGCGAGTCAACTTATGCATCGGAGAAGTCACATTTCCGGTCATAACCGGGCAACATTAGCCGGCACATTCCAAGTCTTCATACGTAAATATTCAACCCCTCATTGGAATTCCAGAGTTGCATCCACCAAGACTTGAGGAGGAAATGGTACGAATTCTTTTGAACTCATCGTGACAGCGCTCAATAGTTGTATATCACGCATCGGTGATCCCTCCCGGTTCATGTGCCTCATGGTAAATCTCAAAATACGCAGAACAATGCGATATTGAGTATCCGCTTTATCAAGCCACGAGCCCTGGGACATGATTTCGCACCCTATTGTCACAGTACGACCACAGAGCCTATTAGAAGTTCAAACCGCGTCGGAAGTGCTGCAGTCAGCTGCACGTAAACTTCCTTCTAGAAGGCTTAGCATTGTCTTGAAGAAACGTGAAACATTC
Source organism: Sungouiella sharkensis (assembly GCA_030567015.1). NCBI lineage: Eukaryota > Fungi > Ascomycota > Pichiomycetes > Serinales > Metschnikowiaceae > Sungouiella > Sungouiella sharkensis. The sequence continues at coordinate 139,014 of JAJLRN010000015.1, read as the reverse complement.
AGTGCGTCTACTAAGACATGCTATGGCTGCAACACACGTCACAGACATTAATATCTATCACCAGATGTAAATTCTGCTACTTACTTTACACTTCGTCCCTGTCCAACAAAAGCGTTGACTGAACCATTACGTATCAGTAAACACAATTCTGATACCATAATCATTCATTCATGCGTCATGCAAGACGAAATGATTTTAAAGGGGACTGCATGAGATATAAACCAGCATAAAATACACGATTTTTGGGACAAAAAGAGCGCCGATCGAAAAGGCGGGCTTTTCCACATTTGAAAATGAATGCAAATGGGTTAGGCTGATTACTATTTAAACGGACCAGAATGCTTTAGAATTGTAACGATTCGCTTTTCAAATCGATCTTTCTAATCGATCTTCCAACCACTTACCATGCTCTCCTATTTCTCAATTTTGTCGCTTGCCTTGGCCCTTGTTCAAGGATTGTCCATTGTCCCAGAAAATAAAGCTGGCGTTGCTACTACAGACGGTCCAGCTCCATTGAAATTTGATTTCGACATCCTGGACACCGTTGGTAACCTCACCGCAAAAGAGTACTGGGCCAAGGTGAACCTGCTCCGTCGCCAGAACCAAAAGAGAGACTCATATCCAATCTCTATTTTGAACTACCGCGATCTCAGCTACAACTTGAACATTACCTTGGGTTCCGACGAACAACAGGTTTTGGTGTCCCTTGACACCGCATCCGCGGACCTTTGGGTTACTAACACTGATACAGGCGACGGATCCTACGATCCTCTGACCTCTACCACTTCTCAAAACATCAATGAGGAGTTCTTTATCAAATATGGAGATGGAACTAGCTCTCAGGGAGATTACTACTTGGATACTTCGGCATTCCCTTCCTCGTCGCTTGTTGTGAACAACTTCCAGTTCGCCTATGTCTCACAAGGTGACACCGGAGTTGCTGGTATTTTGGGAGTTGCTGACAGAAACGGTGAGGCGACATCAAACCAGTATGACAACTTACCTTGGGCCTTGGCGAATGCTAATATCACTCCAAAAGCCTCGTACTCGTTGTATGTAGGTTCCGAGAAAGAAAAACGAGGTTCCATCATTTTTGGTGGTATTGATACCGAAAAATACAGTGGTACCTTGACTAAGTACCCAGTGGACACTCGCAAAGGCTCATTCTTGTCGGTAAATGTTCCTTCCGTTGACGTTGATGGACATTTGATCGAGATTAATCAGCCGTTTGTGTTGGATTCTGGTACTGCTTTAGGTTGGGTCCCAAAGAATTTTCAGGACTACTTGGACTCCATCTTCGACACAACTCCTGAAGTAGACGGTGATATCACGTACAGATACGTGAGCTGCGACCAGCCAACCGACAAGTTCATAACTTTCAACTTTGGCTGCAATACCATCAAGCTCTCCTACGCCGACGCTATCGCAAGCAACAACGATGGCACTTGCCTGTTGGGTTTCACCTATAATGATGACGATCTTTACGTTTTGGGTGATGTTTTCTTGAGATCTGCCTATGTTTACTACGATCTCACCGACAAGAGTATCTCTCTTGCCCAGGCCGCCTACTCTGACTCTTCCAACATCATCAGTGCCTAAATTGTCTGAATGCGGGAGTGGAGTTTGACACTTACTTCCTGGTATCTTATTGTTTTACTTGCCCTTTTTACCAAAATCGAACGAGTTTGTTTTCCGTCGTGTTTTCGCTGAGGAGAAATTTTTGTATTGAATTCGTTTTACACATTGTTAAATTAATTCCTAAGTTAGAAGTTATCTATGAAAATGTTCGAGACTTGCACATTTTGCACCCAGACTGTAGACAGCAGTTCAAGATCCAGTAGGAAAAATTATGAGCAATAATAAATGCCAGCAGGCGGGCACACAAATCAGTGAGACATTCTGAACATCTCACATCAAATACTGAATAAATTGTCCAGAAAATGTCCAAAATAACTGTACATTCATTTCTCTAAAATTTTAGTAGCTAGTAATCCCGCCTTAGTAGCTAGCCCGCCCAGGAGCCTGCTTCCACTTTCAAGCCTACCTTTAACAAAGTCCACTGAAATAACTGGGTTGCGCACGACCGCACTAGTGATCTCCATGGGCTTCCAAAGTTCCTGTGAAGTTTCAACAAATTCTGTGAAACTTTGCATTAAGTTATATTTTTCAAGTGCTCAGTATACCTCGACTTTCCGGAAATTCAAAAGTTACAGTTTCCTGAATCACCTCCCAACAATTGCATTTGATCTCCTCTGACCACATACACCAATTCCTTTCTCGAGGAGTTAACAACTCATTCAATACACCGTGCATCTGAAATTAGCTGCGAAGAGACCCAATCATGTCGCAGCAACCACTTCTGGATCCTGCCATAATCGACTCGTCGATAGTTTCAATGTCCAGCAATCCGAACTCAGGCGCTGGACAACCTGAGCCTAGACCTCAAGGAAACGGTACCCACTCCGCCTTGGAGCCAGGAAATGCCTTGTCGAAGTTGCTAGAACTGGCAATGGCTAATGCTGCAAAGGAACTGACCCCGGAAAGCGAGCAGAAAGGCGGTGAGCCAGCCATATCATTGACGTCACCAAGAAACCTGTCATTTCTGAGCTACGTTCCCCTTGCGAAGGCCGACCCATCTCGAGTTTACTCAATCGAGTACTTGATTTCGCTTAGATCGGCCCCCGAAGTGACATTGTTTGACACAACTCGTCTTCCAGACCAGTCTTTCTGGGCGTTGAAGGCTCAATCTAAATCTTCGAAGAACCAACAGAACAGAGAGCCCAGAAACAACGCCAATGGCCGCAAAAACCGCCACTCGAGCCAGAACCATCAAGCACATAGTCACGGAAATAACAATCAACTCTCATGGGAGCGGAAACCTGCTGGGTTCTTGAAGTCACCTGAGATTGACTCTATGACCACTGAGAAGATCTCTCAGCTTTTGGGAGAAACTGCTGATGAAGGAGTTCCCGAGTGGGAGTCACAGAATATTTCAGAAGAACTCAAGATGGACATGGGGCTGACTGTTGAAGATTTCGAGCGTTGGAAGCAACACATGCGTGAAGAAGAGCGCCGCAAGAATAACGAAGAAGATGATGACGAATCGCAAGGCGGTCAGCTCAGATCCAACGAAGTCGATAGTTTTTTCTCCTTTGTGAAGCCAAAGCACTCTGTTCCTGAGCCTGCTGCTTCTCCTGCTAGTTCCAAGGGTGTGCCAGAATCGAAAAGTTCAAGGTTTTCGTCATTTTTTGGAGGTAGCACGGCCTCTCCTATCGAGGGCAAGAGACCTGTTTTACCCTCGGTTTCTACAAGCTCGACCAGTGTGAATTCTACTGGTGGTGACCACAGTCTGAGATTCTTTAACTCGCAAGGTGATCTGCCACAGAGTGGACCTCCGAGACAGGGTCCTGTCCAGCCTCAAATTCAACAATCTGCACAGATCCAGCCACAGCAACAAGCTCACCAACTTCACACCCAGCCCCAACATCAAGGACAGAACTTCGGGCCAGAGCAGCCAAGGAGACAGGTTCAGATGCCTCCCTTACCTGGCCAGCTCCCACCTATAGGAGGTAGCCCTACATCAGCCCAGGGACAGGTTCGTATGCCAGGGCCTGGACCCATTTTGCAAGGTCCACCGGGTTTGGGAATGCCACTAGCATCAAAGGATTCCTTTTTCTTCTCGTTGTTGAATAAGGGAGAAATTCCCGGAAGCGATCAAAAAGCACCAAGCTCGTCACTGCAACAACTTCCAAAGGTGCAGCAGTCACCTGGTCAGTTACCACAGAACCGCCAGGACTTGAAATATCCAGGGCCCACTGGGCAGCAAGGCATTCCAAATCAGTTCTATTCTTATGGACACCCACCTCCAGGTATGTTCACAGGAGGAATTGTGCCTCCAGGAATGCAACAACCAATACAGCAAGTACAGCCAGGGCAGTCAGGACAGCCAGGGCATCCAGGACAGCCAGTACAGCCGGGACAGCGAGGACTTCCTGGACCACAAGCGCAACCAGGACAACCAGGACAACCAGGACAACCAGGTTATCCCGTTCAGCAATACCTTCAAGGAAAACCGCAAGTTGGGCAGAACGGTCCTCCAGGATTACACCAGAATTTGCAAAAGGGTCCACCAGGTATGGGCCAGTATCCACCTCCAGGATATTACATGTACCCTCCAGGTGTTCCTCAAGGCATGGGGCCTCCTCAGGGTATCCCTCCACACTTAAGGGGACAACAGGCTCCTCGAGAACATAAGGGCTGAAGAATATATTAAGGCTTGTATGTTGAGAGCTTTCGTAGTTGCCAATCAATTTTGAGAGTTACAAGAATTGTAGATAGCGACGTCTTAAGTCCCATTTCAAGGGCCCTCGGTAAATACGATGTCAACGAAAGACACTATTTGATACCTACAATGAGACAGAAAAATAGCCACAAAAACCATTGTGCTTCATTATGCTAGCGCATTAGATATCTGTAGCGTCAAATTTAGCAACTGAATGTGCTCGTCAGTACCGCTGTTGAGTCGTCTATCAGTTTCAAAGAAAAGTTTGGCCATTGCGTTCTTCTCGGTCGAGCTCAAACTGTCATCGAGAATGAATAAGTCATGCAATTGATCGGATACCTGCTGGGCACTCCATCCTTGAAGAACAACTTCATGCACCTTGCTGGCAATCTTTTGAGACTTTTTCGTCCGGATCGTATCCACTATGGATTTCATGAGATCCTTATGAACTACTCCGGCAATTTCTCGAACGGTAGCCACAGATATTCCGCTCCCTTCTAGGACTGAGCTCAATCGTGTAGCAGACTGTAAGTACGTGATGGCCTTACGTAAATCACCGCCAGAAACAGCGAGGATCTCCTCAAGAACATCTTTCAGATCCAATTGGACATTCTCCCGTTCCACAACATATTTCAATCTGGAGATAGCGTTCTCGTTGTCGAGCGGACGGAACCGGAACTTCGAGCATCTCAGCGCCAACGGATCGATAATTCTAGTGATGTAGTTACAGATTAGACAGAATCTCGTCACTCCCGAATAGTTCTCCATGGTTCTTCTCAATGCAGACTGTGCATCATTGGTCATAGAGTCGGCCTCGTCCAAAACAATGATCTTGTAAGGAGGACAAGGATAGTCTCTCAAGTCCTCGGGTGTCGGATTAGACACCGTTAGACGAGCAAAATTCTTGATCTTCTGTCTCACTATAGAAATACCTCTTTCGTCAGAAGCATTGAGCTCCAACACTCTCAGCTTATACAACCGAGGACCGTACAACTGCTTTGCAAGTGCCAAAACAGTCGACGTTTTTCCGGTTCCTGGCGGTCCGTAGAAAAGCATATGGGGCAAGTTAGCCAGCTCAAGTGTCTTTTTAAGAACCTTCACTGCGTGGTCTTGTGAGGCTACGTCGTCCAATTTTTTGGGACGATACTTTTCCACCCAAGGAGTATGATCGAGCCTTTCTTGATCGTACTGGGTCAGCATCTGTAAAGTTTTTTCCGCTTGTGCTAATTGAGTGGATTAAATCGAAATGTAATGGACTCTAGAACGCGTTCGACCTGGGTGTAGGAAGAATCTACACTATACAGAGGAAGATTTCTTGAACTTTTTTAAATTTCTTAATGATGATGATAGGTGGAGAAGTGTTCGGGTAGTATGAACTAGAGATTAATTGCATTTGCTTAGTTTGTTCAATTCTTTATTATATGTTCGTAGAGTGAAGTCTCATGCTATACTTCTGGCAATCGCTTTCAATGGCTTTCAGGTTATCTCGTGCGTTCTCTGTTTCTTCTCTTTCAGGCAAAAAGACAACGACCATGTTATACAAAGCCTCAAGTATTAAGTATTAATGTCATTACAAACATTGCCGCTTCTTTATATAGAAGTCAGCTACACTTGTCTTGCGGTGCTTCTACTGCACGCCAATAACAGACAACTCCAAAGTCCAAACTCTTCTTACGTGGACTTTCACCTTCACCTGCGTTCCAAGTTTCGTAAGGCTCAGCCCTTCAGTCGATACCTCAACTTCCTGGTTGGACCACCAGCACTTTCTTGCTGGTTTCCTCCAGAAGAGTAACAACTTTGTGTAGTTGGCATCATTGGCTTTTTTTGCTCTAGACAAGGATCTCGATGCAGCACGGCTGGCACTGTTTGCTAAAGATGCGATTCTGGATCTCGACCGGGACCTAGCCGAGGCATTGGACATGACTGGATCCAAACCTGGCGATTCCGGTGGAGTTGGCTGAGCAGTGATGAGACGAACCAACAGTAAAGACTGTACGACGCATCTGTCAGGCTCCATCGACCTGCTACCCCACAGCTGGCCCCGATCGAAACCGGAAGTACACAACATGTCGAAAAGATGTTGTTCAGCAGGCCCAAGACTCTGATCTACAGTTAATGGTAATTCCGGTTTGTATCCTAGCCCTGAGAAAACAAGCTTCTGATCAACAACTTGAGAGCCGACTTCAAGCTTGAGGTGCTTGAAATCATCGGCGGTACAACCAGCCACCGGCGGAATAACATAATAGTCGAGATCTTCTCTCAAGACAATGATGGCAGGTTTGGACTGCAATACGGATGCAGGTGATTCGAGCTTGCTGTTAGCAGAGATCTGTGGGGAGAGATTACCCAGCATCTCCAAGAGATCCTGCTGGGCCTTTCCGAATGTGTTTAAGATATATTCAAAGCATTCCGGGTCGAAGTTCACAAAAACAACATCTTCCTCGGTCAAATTCGTAATTACTTGTCCACTGAGGTCCAAGAATACTCCATTGGGAAACAAACTCAATAATATACTCTCAGGCAAGCTCATAAGCTCATCTCTGGTGATGTTAAAGTCTTTGCCACGAATGTTCAAGTTGATTCTGGAGTTGTAGTCAACTTGTCCATCGGTCTCGTCGTAGTTTATAGGGATTGCACTAATGCTATCCTGAGACACTTGGGTGATGAGGTTTTCTGCCATGTTAAGTACTCAGTGTCCAGTTAAGACTCTTCGAGATTGACAAATTAATCAGTACAACCAGCCAGTAGTTCGACTCACAGAAGGGCAGCTATCAAGCGTAAGTTTCCAAGCCACCTGGGAATAAATTTTTCAGTATGTGTCTCTCGCGAGTATTATCGTCAGACGTCCCGGTTATCCTTCAGGTTTCCAGCACCAGAACAAGGCGTGACAAAACCGGGAGCTAACGCTGCAAAAACGCCACGGGGCTGCTAAGATTAGTCACCGTTTCACGAAGTATTAAAGTTAGTCCCGACGAAAGTAGGGCTAGCTCGATATTGGTAAATAATGTCTAAGATAAGAGGTCAACGCAATTGGGATTATATCTTTTTCGTTGGCTCCCGTACCAGCAGAGCACGTGACTTACAGCAAGGCCAGGTTTCTTAGACTCGTACTTAATTTGTTCTTGCTGGGTGGCCCAAAGGTACCGAATGCAATTCGACGGCCAAGATCAAGAGCATTTAATTCCTCAATTTGTTCATTTTGATTTACATTTTTATAGTTCTATTGCTCATATTTGGCGAAGTCTGAGATTTCGCGATTGACTGATGATACAGTGACACGGCACCAGGATGGTACTGCTTGAAACTCCATACTAGAAAGGGTCATCTATTATTAAAACATGTAATTGTTCTTTTCTACATAGCTAGTGCCGTTAGCGACCAGATTCTACTCTTTTTTGTTTATAAGGTATCGCGATAGTATTTCAGGAAGTTCATTTACCCTCGGGTGAAGTTGCGTACGTAGACAGCTTGGTGGTGATCAAGCGAGAGACTGGCGCCTTCTAAATGGTCCCAGTGAAGAAAGAGTCTACCCTCATTAGACAGTAGGTGAAGTATATGTGGCTGCGACTCTGGAAGAGAGGGACCGTTATCCTCTCGCCGGATAATACTTGTAATCCACCACCAGAATGACTTTAACTACTTTAAGAACTTGGACTCCCTTGGATTGGCAAAACCAATCCGATTTGGAGGATTGAGCGCTATAAGGATTCGTCTAAGTCTTAGACTGATGGCTCCAATATATAATTGGAGCTTTATGCATCAAAGGGAAGAGGAGATCAAATCAACCAAAAATTAGACATATTGAAAGATGTTTCCTGTCCTATATATTCTCTTATATATTCCACATGAGAGAGTAAATATAGCTGTTATGAGTTCGGGTCTATCAAATTCAGGTTATCGGACTTTCAAGTCCTGATGAAGTCTTAAGTTGAGCATTCGCATCCAGATTCCTATTGGCTTTCGAGACAGTTGAAGGAAATCCTGGCTACGTTAAACAAAATTGCTCATCTGAAAAGAAGGAATATTTGCATCTGTCTCACGAATCAGTCTAATAGACAATCTCCCCTTTCCATGACTCAAACACCAAGAATAATGTATCTCTGTCAAACCCAGCCAGCCGCGAAATCATCTGCGAAATTATTTGTTTGCTACATCAAAAACACACCCATAGTTATGTAGCCATCAAAGTCGTAGACGAAAATACGATAAATACCGAGAAACAATGCCGTCAAGAATGATTATAAATTTTGATCTTTAAATCCAAAAGTGGTTCCAATCTCCTCCATTTATCATTACCAGCTACGTAATGGACATAGTCTCTTTACACAGGATGGGCAACTTCGTGAAGCTTTACTAATCTTCGTTCATATATGCCTTGTACTGGCGAATGCAAAAGCAAAGCGAAGCCAGGTGAGACGGCCGACATGGCAGATCTTGACGGTGATGAGGTATGGGCCAGTGACGAAGAAGGTGTATCGGTGTACGCTGACCGTCAGAGAGCTCAAGTCAGCCAAGGTTATCTCGATGGAATCACTTCTGCGCAAGAACTGGGGCTTCAATACGGGTTCGATAAAGGATATCCCGAGGGAGCAAATTTGGGTATTCGGGTTGGTAGAATCTTGGCTACTTTGTATGGTACAGATCAATTTGAGACGGCCAAGAGGGAATTGAACATTATCAAGGTGCTCGACCGTAAATATTACGATGACCTGTTGGATGTGAAGGAATCTGACCATCCTTTAGTTGTACACTGGGAGAAAGAAGCAAAACTTACACAGTCTTAAAGGACTTCCGGTTGATTAATTAGCGACCAAGTGGCATGTCAGGAACCACCTCGTTATTCAAATTGTCGTAGAGGCCAGCAAACTTCTCCTGGAACTTGAAGCGACCCTTACACCAGCCGGTCCATGCCTCAGAAATGAGAAACTGGGTCTCCTGGAACATGATAAACTCCTCGAAACAACAACTTTTGATTAGCCAATCCCTGTTGAGCTGTTGAAACATCTCCTGCTTATCATTGATTATAGCCTGCCTGAGCCTGACGAGTTCGCTGCCCTTAATGTCGACATCATCCTTGTTGAGGCTTTCGTACTTGCGCTCGCTTTCCTGAATCTTCTGCTGAAGCTGTGGAATGGAGTTGACAGAGAGCTTTTTAGACCTGTCAAAGAGCTCCTGAAGTGAATAGAGGTAATCCAAAAAGTTTTTGAATTTTTCCAAGATTGTTGTGTTGATAATGTAACTTTCATCAATGAGTAAAGTGGATGTCTTGTTAAAAAATGCCGAAATATACGAAAGCGATTCGTTGATGGAACTAGTGTCGTCTTTGTTCATAGTTGAGATCACCTTATGCTCAGTGTCTTTGTGAGGATAGAGCGTATCATCGAGATTCGAGAACTTGGTGATCATCTCCACAAACTTACTATTGTCACTTGCAATTTGCTGTTGTCTCTTTTCATAGCGCTCGACTAACATCACCATTTTCGTCCAAGTGTCAATGAGTTTTGGAATATTAGATTCTGCAGTTTTCCAATTCTTTAAAAATTCCTCACCGACCGATGGCCAAATGGAGTTGATGAAGTTTGTCAGGATTTTTTGGCCCTTGAACTCTAATGAGTAGTCTACACGAGCTTGCTTTCTCCAAGAGCTTAAGTCTGTGGGTACGCTCAAAAAAGTAACAACAATTGGCTCCTGCCTTAGAATAGGGTGCTTGACTAACTGGTTCAAAAACCGATGCAAGCCACGACGTCTTCGTTGAAGAAACTGCGAGTCTGGAGACGCTCCTACTAGGTCCGTTAGTATAAATTCGTCTGCAAAGACAAAACAAAATCACATACCAGAAAATTTCTTAGGCGGTAAACCGGGGATTACCCTGAATGGATACTTCTTAAGAAGAAACTCCAAGAGCCATACAAAGTCCGAGTAGCGTCTGACGACCTTCTTAACCCCACCGGGCCCATGCATGCCCAAATTGAGTTCATGCGAGATAGCATAGTTGATATGCTTAAACAACAATCCTTCCTTTTCAGGCACCTCCTTAATTTTGATTGCGTTATTTTGGCCCACAAGCGGCTTAAACTGATCTCTGATATCCTCAACATACTTGTTGAGGTAAGGAAAGTCATTCACGTGAAGGCTTTCCGGGCGTGTGGTGTCTGGATCAATTAGAAGTGCCGAGTGGTCAGCCAAAAGGCCTTCAGATGCACCCCAATCCTTGTCTGCTACCGGAGCATCATCTGAAATCGATGTATTAGCCAATTGCGAAGACAGTGGGTCCATGGGCTCTGACTCTCTATATGGTTCGGTGCTTTCTGTACCTTCTTCTAGAAGTATATCTACTGCAGTTGGCGACAATGGCGGGAGCCCCGAGTTTAGTTTGAACTGGAGTGTCACATAATCTCCCGAGCCAGCAACCTCCAACTCTAAAGCCAAAAGACCCAACAATTGGAAGAAATTCTTCTCAGTTGTTGCCGGCAACAAGTTATGGTCGTATAAAGTGTCAATTATACGGGACGATTGGTGTGCGTTGATGAGCTGGGAGTCAATTAGCGGCTGGAACAAGTGAGAGTCAAGATCGTTCACAGAAGTCAAGTAGGGCCGCAATTTCTCGAAAATCGCATAGTAATGGTCAGGAGTTCGACCGGAAATGTCTCCAACCGGTCCAGGAGATGCATTGTCGTGAGCCAGAAGCAACTGCAGCGACGTCAAGTATGTTGACGACGAAGGGTACGCCATGGAAAACGGTTGCTGGCGGTCACCGGAGCTATCTTCATCGCCCGTGGCCCAGCCGTTCTCAAAGAGGTTTTCGGACCCGTACATGCTATTCATGATGGGATAAATTGGGGTTTTAAGTGTTGGGTAGAAACCAGTGAATGTGTAGCCGGTAATTGAGGTCTTGAGGATTGATTTGACTGATAGAAGGCGTGCAGGACTTTTAACACTATGGCTGCTACTTGAACAGTGGAGAATGGAAGGACATTCCTGGAGTACAGGATTGAAAGGCTGAAAAAGAATAGAGACTAGGGATTTGGAACATATATGGGGAAATATCTTGAAATTATTTTTAAACTAGTGTTTATGACCGACTTGTACTCGTCATGCTAGTCTTGTCTATTAGTATACATGAACCTATTGGCTATGGCAAGTTATGGTCGCCAACGGATTCAGTTTGCAAAGCTCTCGAGGATGATCTTAGTAAGTAATATTTTAATTTTCGTCGTTCACGGCCTCTCATAGTCTAGAGTGTGAACACGATCCCACACAGCACGCACCACTCTCTCTTGTGCTTGTCTTGCACTTTCTTTCTCTGAACCTGTAGCTCCACGGACTGCCAAGTAGAGTCTTCCTCCCAATTTTGCCTCGGGAATGACAGAACGGTCTTGCGGAGGGTTTGCGGTTGTGATGAGACCGCCAGCTTCCTCGACTATTATGAAACCAGCGCACACATCCCACTCCCAACAACCACCTTCCCACCAAATGTCAAACGCTCCTGTGGCTACAAAACACAAATCTAACGAAGCAGAGCCCATACTACGCACTCCATGACACATTCCAGGCAACGAGTTGCTGCCAGACTGTGCGGCCATGTTGACAAAAGATGCAATCTTACGTGACAAGTTCAGCTCTGGAATGTTCCGGCGGTCTTTGCCCCACTCACATGCAAAAATACAGCCCTTCGGAGCATCTGTAGGGAAAGTCTGACTCTGCAATGGCAACTGCACCGAACGATTAAGCCATGCTCCGCCTCCTCGGTGAGCAGAATAGGTCTGGTTCAAAAATGGGGCATTGATCGCTCCTGCAACAGGCTTGCCATCGATGCAGAAGCCAATGGACACACATATCATTGGAAATAGGTGGACATAATTTACTGTACCGTCCAAGGGGTCGACTACCCAAGTAGGCTTATCGGTGACCAAGTACTTCTTGCTTTGACCTGCTGAATAAGACTCTTCACCGATAAACTCGTGATCTGGATACCTGGCCATGATAGTCTTGTGAATGTATTGTTCAACCTTCTCGTCTGTCTCGGTGACGATATCCACAGTGTTCATTTTGATCTTGATGTCATTGGGATCGTTCGCTTGTCTGTTCTTAGATTCCTCGACCAAGATCTTGCCTGCTGCCTCAGCAACTTCCACGGCAAAAGCTTCAATTTCTTTCAAGTCAATCTTCATTTCAGGGAAAAGAATAAGTAAAAGAATGCAGAATTAGAAAAAAAGAGAACTCCCTGTAATTATGTAAGTTATAAGTACGATGGGCTCTAGTGGGGTAGGTCTACCTGCCGGAATATTGCTTGCAAGTTTTGATGTCAACTTCGATGAATGCTATGGGGTTTGGGGTGTGAATAGGCAATCGAGAATGAAAATGAGTAGGAAAGAGTCCCATTGCTGGGAAACTTTGTTTTATGAGGTTCTGGGGGAGGAATGTGGTTTCGTTCAGAAGCCTCTAAGAGTCTTATCAAAGATTGACCTAGTTTACAATTGCAAATTGGCAGCAACAAATGAAGGGATGATTAGTGAATTATAAGTGGATAAGTTTAAAGAATTTGTTTGGTGTACTTTTAGTACCGAAGATGTATTCTCTGGCTACTAAATATTAGATTTCGGTTGTTAGCTGCCAACAGCGGTATTTCGCGGGAAGAACTTGTTGTAGTGTCAAGAGCACCAGCATCCACGGGTTTCCAAGTTATTAAGCCAAATGAGCTCTTTCTTCATAGGAATTAGGAGAGCAAATACGAATATTACACAATTCTTCGACACTTATTTGCAATAACTTGTCTTACATCTGCTACTTTAAAGGATAAGTAGTTTTCAATGGCTTTGCTTCTACTAATTGCTTATATTACTTTTGTTATCTCAAAGTTTCCACTCCCCGATTCTCTACAAAAGTGTCTGTGTAAATAGTGCCGTTAGAGTTTATGTACCCAAGTAGTGTCAATTTTTACCGTTTCCTTATTCAGCCATAATGCGCAATGTTATGACCACCAGCCTATCATGATTTCCAAAAGCAGTCAGAAGAGGAAGAAGAAACTCATTCGTCTTAGTATCAGGATGAGAACTCAAAGTCTGCAAATTGAAAACTGTCTTTAATAACATTGTGTACCTGTTGTAGATTAAGCGACTAGGAACATCAACGTAGACATGACTTGGGGCAGTTTTAACTATAGTACGTATTAGGGAGCAGTAGCGAGCGTATCCAAGACCTCTAGCTCTGATGTGGAAGTTGGAAATATCATTTTCGGAGTCGAAACCAAAAACTAACTCGGTTGAATCGTGTGCATTAGGTGGTCCAGACACCGCAGAGACGTTCACGTTAGGCAAAAAGTGAGTTCCGTCGTGAATGTCACTAAATAGAGCTTGCAAATACACTAAGCTCCGAAGGGCATCATCTGCAACCATTTCACACTGACCAGGTTTCTCCTTGAACAGTTTGTTGAAAACTTCCAACGAAAGGCATCCTTTGTAACCAGAATTTCTGACCTTCTCATAAGTCTCCATGATATTGTTGTAGTCTCCCTGGAAAGGAAAAACTCTATAATTTCTAGCATGCTCTATAATATCAATATCTTTGGAGAGATTTGGAGAGTCACACAACTGGACAAAGAACACTTTACCCGGAAGAAGGTCAATAGGTTCGATTGAGGACCCGTGAATATTGATATGGAAAAGATCAACACATACACCAAAATTTGGCTCATCGACCCTCAAAATCACATCAACCAATTTCCCAAATTCATAATTGTGTGTTGCCCAAGATAAGTTCTCGTATGCTATTTTGATGTGGTATTTCGCAGCCAACTGAGCACTTCGCCTAAGCTGAGCAACAATGAGGTCGAGATCATCTACAGCAGCAGAATCGCAGTTGGCACACAACAAGATTGTGTCTGTCTTCAAAATCTGGCATATTTCCAACATTTGCTCAAACTCGTCGAGTCTTTCCTCGAATTTTGCGGGATCAGCGTAGCCTTCTAAATCTCGAAACGGTTGCAAAATGGAAATCGTCAAATTGCGTGAACGGCAGTAATCAAATATCTCTTGTGGGCTTCCTTCATCTAAATCCGGAGCCATAATTTCTATGGAGTCAAAACCTGCGCTTGCCACAGCATCAATTTTCTCCCAGATTGTGCCATTAAAACAGACAGAAGCAACGGAAGTTTTGTGGGGAAGCTGCTCACAAAGCGAAGAAATTTCCGTTTTTGAGAGAGCATCAATTCCTATTAATTTACCGTCATTTTTGTATAGATGGGTTGGCAGCAGAGCCTTAGAACTATGTGGGGTTGGGAGTATGATAGCAGACATATTGCTATCTCGCAGTGTAGATGCAGATAAGTAACGGTAAACGAGCGATGGAAAAAGTTGTCGAAAATTCCTAGAGAGGGGCGAAGTAGCAGAATGACAGGGAAACATGGAGTTATATAGAATCGCCGGATAAACTATATGCGTGAATTGGTGTAGCAAGCGGAGCAAGAGGAATATAACTTACGCGACGGAAGAGCGTTTTTCCGGAGTAAATCAGGCCCCATAACCACACACATTGTGACAACGTGATATATTATCACGTGATTTAATATCGATTGTACTGCCATACGTTTCGCTGGAACTCTCCTGAAGTTTATAACCTGGTCGAAATGGATACTATCAAGAGCGTCATTAACTATTTCCACCGTGACGACCGATATAACCGAACCACTTTTGGTTTGGACCAGGTGAAAGGTGGCTCAACCTTCATTTACTGGAGAGTCACAGATATTATTCTTTTGGTGATCTTCGTGGTGGTTTACCGTATTGTCTACAGCATTGAGCCATTCCAAAGACAATTTTATATTGGCGACTTACTGATTTCGCATCCATTTACCGAGATTGAGCGCGTTACAAACGGCCAGCTCTTTCTCTATGCGGTGTGGGTCCCGCTTTCAACAATTGCTGTTGTTTCCCTCGTCATGACAAAACCAAAAAACAAAATCTACGTCACATACGTGGCACTTCTCGGTCAGTTGTTGTCGGTGTTTGCTACAAGCATCACCACCGATATTTTGAAGAACGCATTTGGAAGACACCGGCCCGATTTCTTGGCTCGTTGCATTCCCAAAGCAGACGCTCCAACTGACGTTCTTGTGTATGCCAAGGACGTGTGCACGACTGAAGACCTCAACCAGTTGATGGATGGATTCAGAACGACACCGCTGGGCCACTCCAGTATCTCTTTTGCTGGTCTTCTTTACCTCTCCTACTTTTTGGCAGGCCAGCTTACCGTAACAAGACCGCAGGCCGGCGCCTGGAGAAGCGTTGTAGTATTTGCTCCTACTTTGGGGGCAGCTATGATTGCATTGAGCCGTACAGAGGACTATAGACACCACTTCATCGATGTTTTCGTTGGTCTGTGTCTTGGTGCAGTTATTGCACTGTGGCTGTACTTTAGACTCTTCCCTGGTTTAGCTCAGTTCCGCTGCTACGAACCAAGAACAGTTGAGACCGAAAGTGAGGTCGAAGAGCTTAGCTACTCTCCGGTAGAGGATGTCTGACTAGATGACTTGGCACCTTCAGCGGTTTGAGCGAGACTGTGCACCAAGCACTTCAATTAGCGCTGATCAAGCAATATTTAACTACAGAGATAATAGGAATACGTGTGCTGTATCGGCTTATCCGGATTACCTATAAAAGCGTAAGCAACATCTCAAACATGATTAGCTAAGCACTTTCCAGTCCCCATATACACACAAGCCTTCACGAAAGAGCTGCATGATTTCTTATACGAAAAGCCTATATATTCCTAAGCCACCGAAGCGTTTAAATACGGAGAGTAGAAAGAGTAATACCGCACATAATCACACTGGCCTATTTGTGAGTAAGTTTCCCGCACCACCTTCACTCTACCCTTGACATTCGTAAAAATCTAGTTAGTTGTAGAAATCTTGCCGAACTAAGAGCCGAACCAATGTCCAATTAACTATCCAAATCAATTCCTATGTGGGATGAGTGCACGGTCGTGTTGAAATTAACAAGCTACTCAAACAAGGCGCAATTCACTTCGCTTGAATAGGTAGGTGGGTTATCATCACTGGTTCATGACTGGGCCAAACCTTCGGAGGTTCCAGTACATCAGGCCCAATCATTGTGTTTCATTAAGTCATAGTATGCCGAAATGATCGAGCACAATCGTAGAACCAATGCTAACACCCACAACTTGTGATAAATCAAAGCAGAGCAGAGTTGTTTTACCAGCTATTGACATGTAGATTACAAGGTTTCAATGGGAGACAGAATATTGCGAGAACCATAAAATCTATAAAACTCAGAAACCCCTTCAAGTTTATCTCCTTATGTCTTTGTATTCGTATAGCACTTCATACTCAGCTGTTCAAATTACGAAAGTAATCCTCTATCTTTTCGACTGCGATAGAAGGTCTGCATCAGTCAGTCCATATCGGTAGATACCTGACTGTTTCCAGATCAACAATTGCAGGGCTTCCAACAATTCCGAATTCACATCAGAGTTTTTATTGTGTCTCTCACGATATAACACTGATAAAATGAATTTAATGAAAACATTTCTAAACATTATCGCTTTTCTTTAGTCGCATTTAGCCGTGCAAAAAATTGCAAAACAATATCAGATCATAACATGTAAAAGTAAAGACACACTCAAAGTATTTACACAGCAGTCACCTTCTGTTTGCCAACACAAGTCTATTTTGTTCTTTGTACCTTACAAATCAAGATATAAAAATAATGACTCCGGCGTGATTCGAACACGCGCATCTTACGATAACAGAACTTGAGTCTGCCGCCTTAGACCGCTCGGCCACAGAGCCACTTTGTATTTCACAACTATGTACGAAAGGTACACTGAGCTTTGTCAAAATTTCGGATTTAGCCTAATTTGATAATTGCATAATATGCACACGAATATCGGCGTTCTTCCAAATGGGGCAATATGGATATTAGCAATAGTTACATACCGGCAGATTACGTGACAAATCAGTTAATCACAGCTTAGTAATCGTAGACATTCGAAAGATGTATATAACAACAAACGCAGCCACTTAGTTGAAAATCAATCATTAAACAAAAATCTTTACAAACTCATCAAGTTCTAATATGACAAAGCTACAACTTCCGGAGGCAGCAATCGGCTCAAATGCTCCATACAAACTCGCTAAAGGTGTGCCCTTCGAATATCCATTGGCAGAGGGAGTCGTTGGTTCAGCCATTGACTTGAATGAGAAAACGCCGAAACTTTTTAGGCCTTTGAAGATCAAGAACTTGGTACTTCCCAACAGAATTGGTGTCTCTCCAATGTGCCAATATACTGCCGATAACAACGAGATTACAGAGTACCACAAGATTCATTACGGAGGCTTTGCTCTCAGAGGACCTGGATTGATCATTGTTGAGGCTTCTGCAGTGTCGCCAAATGCTGGTACTTCGGTTGTAGATTTGGGAATATGGAAAGATTCTCAGGCTGAGAAGTTCAGACCTATCGTCGATTATGCCCATGCGAACACTTCCCACATTGGAATACAGCTTGCTCACGCTGGCCGTAAGGCTATGCAATCTGCATTGTTTGATTATTTGGAAAACTGGGATTCTCGAGGCGATAAAGACCAGGTTTTTGCACCTTCTGCAGTTGATTACAGGCCTGGAGGCAGAGTTCCTACTCCGAAAGCATTGAACAAGGAACAAATTCAAGTTATAGTGAAACAGTTTGGAGAAGCAGCTAGAAGGGCCCACGATGTTGGGTTCGACTTTGTTGAAATCCACGCAGCTCACGGTTACTTGATCAATGAGTTTATGTCTTCTCATTCCAACAAGCGAACTGACGAGTACGGTGGATCGTTTGAAAACAGGATTAGATTTCTATTGGAGATCATTGACTCTGTGAGAGCAAATGTTCCAAAGGATTTTCCTCTCTTTTTAAGATGGAGTGGCTCAGAATTGCATGATTCAAACCCAGATGCTTGGACTGTAGAAGACTCTGTGAAATTGGCACCAATTGTCGTCGAGAGAGGCGTGGATTTCCTTGATGTCTCTGCTGGAGGAAATGACTCAAATGCTGATAGACCAGAAAAGGGCTTCGGTATGTTTGTTGAATTTGCCAAGAAGGTCAAGGCGGCTGTCGGCGATAAAGCTGTTGTATCTTCTGCAGGCAAGTTACACGATCCAATCAAGGTGAATGAGCTACTCGAGGAGGGTGTCATTGACTTTGCATTGGTAGGGTCACCCTTTTTGGTCAACCAGGGCCTCGTATTAGACTGGGCCAAGAAGTTGGACGTCGAGGTGTACAATGCCCAGTCCTTGTGGCCATTAAGACCCAAGTATGCCGAGATGGTGGAATACATCAAGAAGACAAACGCGAAGACAGAGAAATTGTGATTTGTGAGAAGGTTGTTCATTGAGAGCGGATTTCTAAAGACATGATATTGAAACTCAAGAAGACCAACGCAAAGGCCAAGAATTAGTGATATGTGAGAAAAAAGTGTTCATTGAAAGTGCATTTTCAAAGACATGATTATAGCAACTCAAGAAGACCAACGCGAAGGTCGAGTAATTATGATTAGTGAGAAAGTTGTTCACTGAAAGTGTAGTTCCAAAGACATGGTATGGAAACTCAAGATTTATAGAGAGAGGAGACACAAGTTACCAACCAATGTATTTCATAGTGATTGAAGTCAAATAACTTAATAAAGAGATGATTGTAATATGTTCCTAGAATCTGAGTAATCCCAAGTAGACATTTTCTACACAAATGTACTATTTTCTACTCATAAGCACCACCACCGTAGATTCAATATAAATTATATGAACGAATGCGACAAATGTTGAAGAGATTTGCGAGTTGCCAGAACTAGGTCTAAGCGAGGGCCACAGAAATTTATTGAATCCATTAAATCAGATACAAATCAAAAAACTCAAGAGAAATGCACAGTTGACTTGATCATAAATATGTCGTTATCGTAGGCGTTAGTAGTTATACCGTTACCATGAACGCATTTGAACTATGCAAATTGGGAGCCCTGATACTAACATATAGTGAATGCTCAGCCGTCTCCATGTGAAATTTTATTCGTGCGATCCTTAGCTCAAGTGGGCTTTTCCCTAGTTACTACATGGCG
The DNA here is from genome assembly GCA_030567015.1 of Sungouiella sharkensis. Lineage (NCBI taxonomy): Eukaryota > Fungi > Ascomycota > Pichiomycetes > Serinales > Metschnikowiaceae > Sungouiella > Sungouiella sharkensis. The sequence goes on along the minus strand of JAJLRN010000015.1, from coordinate 119,623 downwards.
TATCTTGACAAGTTTTAATAAAACCTATAAGTTGGTAAAAATACACCTTCATTTCCAATTAGGCTTCACAATCAGTAGAAAATCTGCGTCCCCCGCACTGTGGCTACCAGGGACCAGCCATAAGGCATGAACAGCAGTTTCAATATTAATAAAACAAATTCGGTCAAAACCAACAATAGTTAATGTAACTTTTCAAAATACATTACCGCCATCCTAGCTCTGACAATCTCGTGCAAAAAACGAAACCGTCACAACTGGAGTCGTCAAGCGACACATAATTATATACAGGCACACTACCAAATTTAACTCCTCACTGTCACTATCTTTTCCTATTTGGTTTCAGGAATCTTTCAACAAACTCAGCATTCCTTTTTATTCGACTTTTTCAGCATTTCATTTTTTATAGCTTCTTGCAAACATTCGTGATGTCATCTCCCGTATACTGCATTCTATCGGGCGGTGCTGTACACTGTGTTCCTGTCACAGCATTCAACGGTGCTACAACGTCTGAACCTCCTGCTAAACTTGCTAGAAAGCCTGCGGTGGCTATTGATTCAGACCCTTTGGTGCCTCCGCTTTCGTTGCTGCCGGCAATTCTCAAAATTAAAAACAAAAACCTCCTATATACGCTCAACAACCCGTCATTATCTGATCTCGAATCCGACGCTCATGCAACCAACGATAGCAGACGCTTGAGTGGGGCCTCGCATGAAGAAGACGATCCAAACTGGGACCTGCCTCCCCTGACCCCGCTGAGGGTACCTCTGGCCAAGCCTCTGCTCAAAATTGGCCTCGAAGTACTTGCCAATGACATTGACGAAAGTGGGATTCAAGACGTGGTGTCTGGCCCCAATGGCACGATAGATATCAACATAGACTCGGTTGAAGTCTCTGAGGATCTTACACCAGTGGATCTCCTGTCAATCCTTGAAAAATACGCAACACATGCCATATACTTACCGCAGTATTCGGTTGATCTCCAGACAAATCTAGATAGCGACTACACTCAGATCAAAACGTTATTAACGAAAGTTTTTCCATCGTGGACTTCAGATATTCATGTGAAGCAACTCACTGGAGGTATCACAAACATGCTTTTGTCATGCACGCATAATCCATCCAACGAGACCCTTCTCATGAGAGTTTACGGCCAGGGAACTAATCTTATCATCGATCGTCACCGTGAATTCGTCTCTCATCTTGTGCTCAACGCACTCAAGTTAGCTCCTCCTATTCACGCTCGTTTTTCAAATGGCCTAATCTACGGATTTCTACCAGGAAGATCTTTGGATCCAAAAGAACTCAGCAATCCATATTTGTACCCTCTCATTGCCCAGCAACTAGGCAATTGGCATAATAGAATAGATTGCGATTATATAGAAGATGGTGTTGAGAAACTTCGAAAGTACACCGCAGGGTTAAAGAAGCTGTTCCAACTCAAGAGCGAAAATACTTACAAGATCTCGAAACGCGAGAAGAAGATCAAGAGAATCATCAGCAACATTTGGGATCTCATTGAGGACTGGATTCTGATTGTTCCCGCTAACAAGGCTCTCGTCAATATATTCAATACCAATTTGGGGGACGACAAAATCACAGAGGAGAACGTCAGAGACGTCGTTCTTAGGGAATTTAACTGGCTCAGGAGCACGCTCAACCGTGCAACAAAGTCACCTGTTGTCGTGTCCCATTGTGATTTACTCTCGGGCAATATCATCATTCCAGACCTTCCCGACTTTGCTGCTCAAATCGACAAAGCCGAATCTGATGGAAACCTCCCCTCCTTAAAGGATAATCCTATTCAGTTTATTGACTATGAGTACATGCTTCCAGCACCAAGGGCGTTTGATATTGCCAATCATTTTGCTGAGTGGCAGGGTTTTGACTGTGATCGTTCCGCTATTCCAGAGCCTTCCTTAGATAATCCCGTTATGGCGAACTGGTGCAGGGGATACCTCAATGATAGCGGCTCTCAGCTGGAACTTGAAAGCTTAATCAATGAGATAGAATGTTACTACGGCATGCCTGGATTCTATTGGGGAATCTGGGCAATGATCCAAAGCGAGATCTCGACCATAGACTTTAATTACGCTGAGTATAGTGAACTTCGGTTGGAAGAATATTGGGTGTGGAAAAAAAAGTTCCTTAGCAAGAATGCTTAATAAATTTATAGACTTAAATTTAAGATAATTCTAATAATTTATCGTTCTTTCACATCCGATTCCTTATCTTTGTAGATCAACTATGGTGGTTTTGTCGGTCTTTGGAGAGTGTAATATGGCCCATGGAGTGCCTTTGGATGCTTCCTTATTAAGGGTGTCATGAATAGCACTCGCATAAGATTTTGGAATCTTGTTATTTATGAAGAACAACTTTTTAAACCATTCCTCAAGCGAAACTTGGACGGAGGTAGTCAGAATCATATCAAGCACAGCATCACTCAGATCAATCGTAATGATAGGAGCTTTTGCTAACTCCTTCATCATATTTGATGATGCCAACTTAGAGTCATTTTCAAGTTCCCACTTCTCCTTTTTATTATTTTTCCTTCCTCTCGGAGCTGCATTGGGTACCACAATAACTTTCTGATCAATATCCACATTGAATATAGGCTCACCAATTCTCGCCTGATCTTTTCCCGACTCGTTAGTGTTTTCACCACTGACACCAGTAGCAGCCGAGAAAGACGTCTCGGTGTTCTCGATATTCCTCTCTTCAATTTCACCAGCCAAGAAGTCTAACAATTCATTATAATCCACATCAGTTTCACGGTTCATACTTATATTCTTCACTCTGATAGGCTTAAACAGACCCTTTTTACTCTTCTTTCGGGCCAAGTTTGGCTGCCTCAAATGTACAATCCAATTCGATCCATCATCGAGCGCTTTGTTGAGGATATCTTCATGAAATTTGGCGACAAACCAGTCACAGCTAATGTCACGAGCCCATATGTCCTTTAACAACTGAAACCCTGACTCTTTAATGATAGAATCCTCCATGCTCGAAAGTAAGACATCACATCTAACCTTTTTCCATTTGAACATCGACTTTGCTGCTCCACTAGATGTATAAGCTCTCTTCAATGTGTTCTTCATTAACAAAAAGAGTAAGGTTGTCGTCAATTGAAAACCAACTCCATGAGGAGTTTTGAGTTTCGAGAGTCCCTCATTAGAAAGTGAGTCTATCAAGTTATCGTATCGACCTCCCGTGGCAACCCTGGAAAACTTTCTGTTCTTGTCAATTCTGTGAATAGCTTGGAACATGAAGGCTCCATCATAGTATTTGGCGTTGTAGTTGCTCAATGGACAGAAAGAGACGATTGACTTCACGCCGAACTTGTGAACAATATCCAAAATCTCCTCAATATTGTTCAAGGCTCGTTCAACCTTTGCTAAAAGAGGAGAATCGACCATAATTTTTCTTAGTTTCTGCCTTGCTTTCTCTGGTTCGACCGTGAAGTTGAAAACATCGATCAAATCTTTGACAACGGTGTGTTGAATTTTAAAGTCATTGCGCAAGTATGTCTTGATATCCTCTGCACCTCTTTCAATTCCCAATTGAGATAACACTCCCATGAGCTCATATCTACGTGATTGAGAAATGGTGTGGGATGTTCCAAATGCAAAATCAATGGCACTATTCAAAATATCAGAATGATTGATGATGATGTAAGTTTGAGCGTTTTTCGTCTTGAAGCATGGAAACGTGCTTAAAATCTCGTCTACAGCCTTGATGCATTCTGCACTGTTGGACGTCAAAACCAGCAGCTCATGTGCAAATATATCAAAAGCGACAGCATAATATTTGTCTGGTTTTCCCATGCCTCTTACATTTGGTCGATAAACAAACTCATGTCTGTAAAGCTTGTCCATTTGAAGTTTGTGCCGACTTAAGAAACGGGCAATAGGAAGTATCAAGTCGTAACTTAGAGTTAAAACTGAACCACTTCTGTCGAGCAACTCATAAACCAACTCTTTTGATTGTGCCAGCAGCTTGGGTAGTAGTGAACTACCATCAAAATCCTCGATGGCTCCATGATTATCAAAGATACTAGAGAGCTCGTGAAGAGTCTGGCTCAAAATGAGATAGTCGTTTGACGTACTCTCTAGAAGTTCACTATGTGAGTTCTTTCCAGCATTTTCAAACATCAAATCTTGGGCCAACAGATACGGTTGATTGAACAAAGTCTCTCTGACTTGCTGTTGCCAAGGAGACGCCGGATCTGCCAAAGATTTGAGAGCTTCTTTAATGATTACATCTTGATGCTCAACAGGAATCAATCCGCTTTGCAAAAGCTCCATCGCGCCCGGTCTCTTTTGTGGATCGTGATCCAACAAGCGTCGTATGATTCGCTTTTCTGTGGGTTTCCGGGAATCAGCAAAACCTGAAGGGAACTTGATGTCCACCAATCTTAAATCATTAAGGATCATCGCACGCTCCATACCGGTACCCAATTGATAGCACATTTCGAAGAAGATAATACCCAATGAGTACATATCAATCTTTTCATCGTATTCTCCAGTTGCCACTTCTTTAGCGGTATAGAAAAAGGTGCCCACCAAAGTCGAAAGATCTTTGTTTGCACGAGGAGCAACCTGATTGTTATTCAGAACAGCTGAGGAGAATTGTGAGTTCTTAGCAAGGCCAAAGTCTCCCACCTTGATATTATTGGATTTGTCAATGAAAATATTCGTTGGCTTCAAGTCACGATGGATGAATCCAGAGCTGTGAATATAAGAAACTGCCTCTAATATTTGTCTAAATAATCGCCAATATTCACTCGGATTGGCAGGCAATCCACGTTCAATGAGGTTGAGCAAGGTGTTGTTTTCACAAAATTCCATCTGGATATACAAAATGGACTTTCCTTGTGCTTTGTTTTTAGTGACGGCCTTTCTCGGGGTGGTACTATCATCTGACAGGCTTTCCGGTATCTCTTCCGAATCGTCTTCTGTTTCATCTTCTGTTTCATCTTCGTCATCATCTGCATCGTCATCTTCATCGTCATTGTGCTCGTCATTATCATAGTCCTCATCTTCATCTTGATGAGAAATTTCATCTTCAGTGTCGCTATTAGCAAACACTATCCTGTCATCAAAATCACTATCGTCATAATCAAGCAGGGGATCGACTGAATTCTTGAAATAGTCAATTTGAAATGAGCTATCATGGCTTTTCAAAAATGACGATGACCTTACATTCAACGGACTTTCAAAATCATCGTCATCTGTGAACATACTCTCTTCATTATCTGAATCTTCCAACGCAGTTTCCTTTTTTTCGGGAGCATCTGGGAGATCTTCTACCCAACATCCATAGTATCTGACAATGTACTGGTTATTCAACCGTGCCAAGGACAACACCTCACTTAATAGAGTCTCCAACTTATCAGCCCGGTGTTTAATCTTCTTGATTGCATAAAATGTACCTTCCATTCTGTTACGAACCTTCACAACTTCTCCAAATCCACCTTTTCCTAGCTTTCCGACCTCCTCAAATTCCCTTTCGTACCGTGATTCATGCCCATTAGCCCCAACATAATTATCATTAGTAAAAAAGGGACTTTGAGGGTTGTTGTTCGAGTATCTTCTTCTGGAGACTTGCGAAACTGCTAAATTACGCCTTGCTGAATCAAGTATTGTTCTTTGGTACTTAGAGGACCCAATAGGGTTTCCTTTGACTTGTTTTCTGACCTCTACGGCTGATTGAAACATGCCCTGGTCCATTATCTTGGACACTTCAACCAAGCGAGACTTAAGATTCTGTGTGTTCATTTCAATCCCAGATCTTAGAAACTTCACAGCATTTAGTTCCAAAAGACTTAGTCGTTTAGATGCCTTTGGCTGGAGCATCTTGCTAAGCAAATCGTAAACACGTTCCGTGTATTCTTCAAGACCTGGATACGCGTTCACATCGAAATTATTAAGAAACTCTTCTGGTGTTTTATATTCTGTAGTGAGGACATCATAGCTGAACATGACTCTCATGAAGAGCACACCCAATTCCCAAATATCCGTTTTGAAATAACCACCAGAAGGGTCTGGATCAACCCATGCTCTGGGAATGAAGCGGTATACAAAATCCTCACCTGTAGATTTGTTACTGCAAGAGTCGACCATACGCAATATAGTGTACCCGTACGCTGGGTGACAAAACTTTAAAGCCTTGGTATGCTTCGGATTCAGATCTTCTAGTTGATTTTCACATAAAATGATGCTCAATGGGCATATGAGTTGATGCGGTAGTCCGTTATCATGTAAGTATTCAAGAGCTGGGAGTAGTTGGATCAACCAAGCACGAGCGAGGCCCCAATGAATGAAATCTGCGGTAGTGAGAATATCCTCGAGCGATTGCAGAACCAGAGGGAATTCGGTGAGGAGTCGAATAGTCCACTTAGAAGACGAGTGTGTATGTTGGTCAATCTGGAAACCGTATACCTTGAGAATAGACTCTGAACTTAATGACATCACCTGCTCTAGTTCCAACTCCAACGCACGAATCTCAGATTTTCCATCACTTGTCAGCCAGCGGTGATTATCCAAATTAATGACAGTGAGAAGGTAGGATACATCCACGCTGCGGTCATCGAACTTCTTCTGAATACCTGGGGGAAGATACGGCTTGACGATGTACTGGGTGCCGAGCTCCAGCAAAATATCATGAGTATGGGAGCGGATAAAACCCTGGACGACTTTAAACTGGAACCGAGAATTACTTTTTGGAACATCTCCCCAGAGAACGTTATCGAATTCGAAAAGTTGTCCAGAAGTGACCTTAGGAACCAAAGATAGATCCAGGGCTTCCTCACCCTGCTCAGAATCCGCACTGGAGTCTTCATGATGCGAGCTGCCGTAATCGTCCTTCATCTGAAGAATCTGTTCCGTAGCCTCCATATTTTGTCGATGCTTAGCCAGTTGCTCTTTCCTTTGTGTCTCTCGTTCATGTTGCTCAAGCAATTTGCGTTCGTTCTCAAGTCTGCGAACTCTTTCCTCTTCTAGTGAAAACACCTCCTCAGTCGTCTGCTGGAAGTCATCGAGCAATTCCTTCACATCCATGATGATCGTGAAGCACACCTCTTCCCCACGGTATTCTTTGAGGATCTCTGCAATTTTGGCATCAGTCTTGGCTAGCGCTGCTCGAAGCAAGTTCTTGGGCTCAATGACTTTTACAAGTGGAGGCAGCGTGGGGTACGTGGGAGTAAATTGGATGTCGAGGACCAACGAAACCACCGGTCTATCTGGATTTTCATGCGACAGTAGAGCGATCTGGAAGTGAGGACTTGCCTTTTTATTCCACACGGTACTCGAAGGTGTAATATTTGTGAAGATGTCTCCGTAGATGGACTCGAGAGACTCGATTTCATCCTGCTGCCGAGAGTCCAAGTCCGATCCACTCATTGAGATGCGTGGAAATCACTATGGATACAGTTGGCTGTAGAGACAGCGAGAAAAGAAAGTCTGGAATGTGTAAACAATTGGCGTGAATCACCCAAAAAGCTGCCACTTAGCTCAGTCTGGGCTGCTAGATAGTGCTGAACCACAAATTAAAGATAACTATAGCCGATTGAGATGGTGCACAGTATGCATTCTGATATCAACGGTCTTGTGCTTCAGTCATCTACAACGAATAGTGACAGGAGATAAAAATTTAGCCAATTGGTGCTCCATTTGGTTTTCTATTATCCTCAGATTATTAATTCAAATGCCTCCAGTCGACAACATACGGCCAGGCTCGGACACAATACGTATACTTCTAACGACCGACAATCACGTTGGATACTTGGAGAACGATCCGGTCCGGGGCGACGACTCGTGGAAAACTTTCCAGGAAGTGACGTATTTGGCCAAAACTAATGATGTCGACATGATCGTGCAAGGTGGAGACTTGTTCCACGTTACCAAACCTTCGAAGAAATCGCTCTTTCACGTCATTCAGTCTCTACGACTCAACTGCCTAGGCGATCGTCCATGTGAATTGGAGTTGCTTAGTGACCCGTCGTTGGCTCTCCGTACAGGGGAAACGGTCAATTACGAGGACCCAAACTTGAATGTAGCGGTTCCCGTATTCGCTATTTCTGGTAACCATGACGATGCTACTGGTGAAGGACTCCTCTCGCCCTTAGATGTCATGGCAGCTACAGGGCTTGTGAACTACTTTGGACAAATACCACAGTCTGATAAAATCACTGTCACACCGCTTTTGTTTCAGAAGGGAACCACCAAATTGGCATTGTACGGTCTCAATAATATGAGAGACGAGAGGCTTCAACGAATCATGAAAAATGGCGACGTGACATTCCAGAGACCGAAGGACCCACTGGATTTCTTCAGTCTCATGTGCATTCATCAGAACCATTTTAGACATACCATGACTTCATATGTCCCGGAGGACTTTCTTCCCTCATTTCTAGACTTTGTTCTCTGGGGTCACGAACACGAATGTATTCCGTTTCCTCAATACAATCCAACCACAGGCTTTGATACCCTTCAGGCAGGCTCAACAGTTGCTACTTCTCTCAGTGAAGGTGAAACTGCTCCTAAGCATGTCTTTCTCCTAGATATTAGAGGAAAAGAATACTCCATTACTGCAGTTCCATTACAGTCTGTGCGTCCATTTGTGATGAAAGATATCTCCTTGGCAAAGGAACATTTTGTTGAAGGACCAGCTTCTAAGGCAGATATTCTGACATTTTTGGTGCAGCAAGTACAGACGTTAATTGAGGAAGCAAAAAGGGAGCACGAGTCAACAGGCGCCACCGATACCAATATGCTTCCACTAATCAGGTTGAGAGTCGATCATACTGGTGACTACGAGATCGAGAATGCCCGCAGATTTTCTAACAAATTCGTGGGCCGTATTGCCAATGTCAATGATATTCTTCTATACCACAAGAAGAAACCAGCCAAAAAAGAAACTCAGCCCAAACTAAATGAGCCCCACATCGAGACAGAGAATGCTCTGGAAGTATCTATTCAACAACTACTCAAGCAAGTTCTTGGAGAATCAAATTTGTACTTGATCCCAGAAGATGGCATGTTCGACGTGACAAAGAGATTCATTGAGCAGGACGACAAGCAAATCTTCAATGACTATGTGGAGAATACCATCCAAAACGCATCAAAAGCTCTTCTTGATGTCAACATTGACCAGGAAGAGTTCCATGATGGCGACGATGTCAGTGTCAAACGTTCATTCCGCCACTTGTTGAACAAACTCAGAATTGACTCTCAGAGAAAGCCTGTCAACGACGACTTAACTTGGGAGGAGCTGCCAGCTTTAAAGTCGGCTGCTAAATCAAAGAGCATTTTGCTATCTGATGACGATGAAGGAGTCAATAGCGAACCTGTAATACGCAAAACACCAGCACGAAGAAAGCAGACTAAAAGCACGGAAGTAGTTAGTGACTCTTCGGATATGGATCAGGTCGACGAATTCGAAATTGAGCCTGTCAAGAAGCCACTGAGAGCACCCAGCAAAGCCAAAACAAGCAGAATAAGGAAAGCTCCAATCAAAAGTACAACGAGTGGTGCACGGAAAAGAAAAGCGGTAGACAATGATCAGTCCCTACTTGATGATATTCTAAGTCTTGGAGGATAACCTCAACAAAGCAAATTTTACGAACTCAGTTTGAAAGCAACATTTTCATCTAGATTCATATATACAGTTAGTCAAGCGAGGCAGCCTCTTGAATGAGCTTGTTCATGTCGAAGTCAGCACGTCCCTCGGTGAAGGCCTTTAACAATGCCAATTTTCTCTCCGAGCCACTAGAGTCAGTCAATCCTCCGTAGAAACGTTGAACATTAAGCACCAAGAGCTGAGCTTCGTCCAAGGATAAAGGCACATCGTCCTCGACTTGTCCGTTCATCAAGACAATTCCGGTATCGTCCACCAACTCCTGATGAAACATGAGCGTAGTGTGAGGTTTGGCATATTCCTTGTGGAGTTTGTATTCAGCCAACGAGGTCAACATGCAATGTGTTGTATATGGTCCCACAAACGCCCATTGGACAAAATGCATCTCGTAACTATCGCCTTCCTTTGGCAAAGGCAAAATGAAGTTTGGATTCTTGAATGCATTGGCAAAAAGGTTTGCAAACTGTGTAGCATTCAAGTTTGCATGCAAAGCCCTGTCTTTATTCTGAAATCTGGCTCTCCAGATAAACTGTAACTCTTTCTCAGGCAACTCCTTCGCTTTCTCTACGTCAAGGAATGATGCAAGTGTTTTGTATGGAGCATGTGGTTTGCTCTTATCAATTGGACCTCTCTCAGCCAAATTCTGCTTCTTTTTCTTCTTCAAAGCTTCCGCCTGCTTCTGCTCGTACTCGTCAAGTTCCTTAAGAGGATCCAAGGCATTGAACTCTTTCTTCTTTTCCTCTATTTCGTCCCTCAACTTGTCCTTTAATTCATCCACCGACCCCACACCCAACGCCTGGGCTTTCTTCTCGAGTTTCTCCTTGTATTTCTCATGGAGAGCGAGCTGTGAAGATTGGTTGGAAAGAAATCTAGCACTACTTCTTCCAGCGGCTCTAACAGCCACTCTGGGGAAAATTCTAGAAAGCATAGAGTGTCTTGAATGTATGAATACCTATAGAAATTTCGCAGTATGCATACCAAATAGAGAGAAGAATATTCAAGCCATTTCATGGAGGCAGGCTTTCATCTACTTGAACTAAGGACATGTGATTGATTACAAGTAGATTCAGACTATCAAAACAATTGTGATTCTAATCTATTTATCATTTCCGTTCATTCTCTACCTTTCACAGTGGAATACATCTCCGAGGCTCTCCATCATTAATATGTACAAAATTCAAACTCAATCTGAACGCCTTGATCTTTCTTCTCCCGCTGCTCTCCTATTCACAAATACGCTTATTTCCTTTCTAGCTCGGGCAACTCTGTGCTTACAGGCTCCCTAAGATACTCCTCCGGTGCGTCTTTAGCATGGTGACCAATTATCGACCTCAACGACTCTGGGATATCCTCAAATGCCAAATCCTCTGTGGTAGTGGCAACAGACTCACCCTTCGCCTTTAGTAGATCCTCCAAGTTCACCTTGTTGTCTCTGACGATCTTCAAGTTGTCTGCGATCAAGTGTCTATTCTTACATCCGGGACACTGAATAAGCACCGTGCCCTTGTAGTAAGCCTGTTTAGAGAAAGTATGGGAGGAACGAGTGTCACACTTAGTGCATGTGAATGCAATCATAAGCTGTGGCTGGTCCACTTTCATGGTGGCAGTCTTGTCATTCTGTGAAGAGTTGAATCTGATGTGAGAAGGAGCGACCAAAATGGGAATTCTTGTTTGGCGGAGTATTCCACCAGCAAGCGATGCTCTTGGAATGCGGCGGAGAGGATGAACCATTCGGCGAAACATGTTACGTATATCGATGTATAGTTCTATTAAGACTCCAGGTGAGCACTACAGAAAAGAGAGACTATAACTTTTCCTGCACTGCTTGTAGAGACCAATACAGAATGCCATATGGAATCCCACAGAAGTTCCAGGTTCAATTCTACGTTCAATTTTTGGATTTTTCTTTTTCTTTCTTGCTTTGAAAACGATATGAATTTGTAATAAATTATGGTGTCTTTTTCTGCAACCTCTCTTGCTTCCGTCTGAGCTTTTCAGCCTTCTTGTCTATGATAGGAACTCCCCAAGTTTCTTCAACTTTTGGAGCAGCGGGAGTCAAGCCCTGGCCCCATGAGCCGCTGCCTTTAGCCACCGGCTTCACTGGCGGAATGACCTTCTTCGTAGATTTTTTCGTGAGCGTGGGGAATTTGTCCTCAGAAAGACTCACGGAAGAAGTATTTCTTCCTACAGGCAGTTGCACTCGAGACAGAGCCTGAGAACTACCGACAGAGGAGCTCGAGACCCCAAGAATTGGAAGCGAGGCTTCAGAAGTTTTCAGAGGATTATCTAGGTATCTCGGCATGAAGGATGTGTCTTCTTGGAAATTGTGAACAGTGACCGAAGGTTTCGGTGTAGGCTTCTTCAAGACAGTATATCTGACAGGAGCGTTCTTGACAACAGGGCTGGTTGAACGAGAAGGCTTGGCCAATGCAGGGAAAAGTTCATCTCTGGATTTCTTGCCAGCTCGTATGCCAGCACCCCAGGACGAATTGGATATCGACAGAGACAGGCCATTGCCCAAGATGGGAAAACTCTGGCCGATATCTGGCAACGACGTCGTGGGATTGAGATTGTTGTATGCTCTCTCTAGTTGAGTTTTCTGCTCAGAGTACTCTGGGTACAAGTCTGCAAGTTCGTACACTAAGAGTGAAACTTCCAGTTGCTCGGAAGTGAAGAGCTGTTGGTATTCCTCCACTAGTTGCTGAGCAGTTAGCCTTCTCAGTTTGAACTGATTATTGAGTTGGTTGAATTTTGAAAGGGCTTTTGGGTCGTTATTGAGGTAATGCTTTGCTCTTTCTTCAAACCTCCGTTTCTTGATATCTTTGGTGTCTGTGTCATTCTGGGGGCTGTTTCTGTTGCGAGGAAACGTCAGAAGCTGTGACTGGAACTGCGACAGCGTAGCACCAATCACCACTCTACCATTTTGACCCGTGAGCCCCCCATGTTCCTTGAGCATGTGAGCAGTCAAGTCGAGATCTTCACGGAACACCACGAAACGCTTCTCCACACACGATGATACCGAACACACATAGTGCGCTACACGAAAATGGTCATACAAGTCGTCGTAGTTACGATAGTACTCGTGAGATACGTTTCTGTCCTGGTCACAGATGTAGCATCTTTCATGTCTGTCTCTGATATGCACGTTGAGTTCGTCCTCCGAGTAGAATTTCTTGTTTCTGCAAAACCTACACCGTGGATGGCCGGTAAATCCTATTTTATCTCCTTCATTGATGTGTATTTGGAGCTGTTTCTGTGTGTAGAGTGTCAACTCGCTGACAAATGCTTTCTTGTGAGCAGCACAGATGTCACAATATTGCTTCTGGTGCACATCCTTGACGTGGTAGCTAAGCTGGTGAAATTTCGAGAAGATCTCATGGCATGTCGGACACTCGATCACAAGTAACTTTTCTGTGTCGTCGTAGACGTATTGAGCGGTGAAGTGGACTCCATGGTCGTCGGAGATGCCTCTTGAAGATTGAAAGAACGCATCGTACCGGAAGTCGTCCACGGTGGGCTGTTCGGTGAAAATGACATCACTGTGTTCAGTTCGACATACCAAGCACGTTTGCTTGCCGTACAAGGCCCGTTGACGGAAGCAGCAGAGGTGGCAGGTGACATTGTTACATGGAGACACTGCTGAGTACTTGATTGGCTCAGCACATATTATACATGTGTGGTCGTACAGTTCGGAAGCAGCCGGTATCCCTTTGGCAACTTTCGCCGAATTGCTTCGATCAACTCTGTTGCTCCGAGGTCCTCCAGACATGTTTATGTGGAGAAGGTGGGCTTATGGTGAAAGGTGAAAAAATTCTATGCGCACAGCTTGTGCCGATTATTGGCTTGGAGGTTGAAGACTAATGGAAGGTTAGAGGTGCTACTTAAAAGGAGAGTGGGCTTTACTTGTTTTTTTGGAAAAGTAATTATTGGAATTGGATTCTATGGATTTCTATTCTTTTCAAAGTTGCTGGTTTCGCTCTCTCTCTATTTCGCTCTCTCTCTCTATTATCTGGATGAATCACAGCCAGTAAACCTATTAATGCGAGTTAGAGGAACACACAAACTTTGATGAACACATAAAAAGCCAACACTAAACAGCATAAAAATAGAAAAAAAGACAAAAAGAGAAACATTACAAAGAAGGATGAATGGCTTTTAAGAAGAAAATCCATTCTCACACCAATTGCCATAAATATCATTCTCTCTTCACCATATTATCTACACCTACCGCCATCTACTGGAGGTCACATGACCTTCTCCAGCCGTTATCGGAAAGCGTCTTCTTTACGTTATAAACTCGACCATCAACTACCATGCAACTTTTCAACGCCAGTGCTACACTCAACGCCTCCCGTTTACTCTATAACCCGACTCTTTGTTTGCCGCACTTCACTGTCAAGTCTTTTGACCAGCTCCCTATACCATTGGGGATTCCAGGCCACCAGGTGGAGATTAAAGGCATAGTTTTGGACAAAGACAATTGTTTCGCCAAGGACCACGACGACAAGGTGTGGCCGGCATACATGGATGTGTGGAAGCAGCTAGAGAACTCTTACCCAAAGGAGCATTTGCTAATTGTGTCGAATTCGGCTGGAACCAACGACGACATCGATTACAAACAGGCCCTCAAACTAGAGAACGACACCGGTTTCACGGTGCTCAGGCACCCCACAAAGAAGCCTGGGTGTCACGAGGAGATCATGGCATACTTTGCTGCACAGGGAATCACGAAGCCAAGCGAAATCGCTGTCATAGGTGACCGTCTTTTCACAGACATGCTCATGGCCAACATGATGGGTGCGTGGGGCATTTGGCTCAGTGAGGGCGTAGAGTTGTCGGAGAAGATCTGGCCCAAGCTCGAACGCGTATTGTATGACAAGATGGTTGCGCTGAAGGACGACCCTTTCATTCCACCTACTCCACAGTAAGCCTCGGAGCAAACTAGAACTGCTGGTAGAGAGAAGTTGCCAGAGGGTACAATGCCACGATTGATAGACCATTGATACCTCGCTTGAAGGCCAGACCTCAATAACTTGAGCGGTCGTGAACCTGGCCAAGCAAAGCGAGTATCTTTCTACTTTCGATCCACACACATAGACAGAACAATAGAGGAAACACTACCACATATGAATCCAGATTGAAATGTGCCATTTGAATTTGTGATGGGTGATTTGAGTGGTCTTTTATGGATAATTTCTAATTTTGGTTGTTTTTTTAATGGCTGATTTGCCTACTTTTTTTTTTCTACCGTCAGTGATTCTTTCATGGCTAATTTACCATGGTTCAGTTGAATGTCTTTCCATGGCTAATTTCACTCGTCATTTCATATTTAATTTTACTGCTCTAATTATTGAGCTGGCCAGAGCTACTGCCCCAGCTGGCTGTATTATCATGCACCATTATAGAAGACAGGTATTTTTGACTCCTCATGCATAACCTACGGCTCTTGGAAGTTCGGTTACTAGTTGCTTCAAATATATTGATTTTTCACGTCTTTTTATAATTAATTTCCATCCAATATGAATTACTTACTTACCCACTGCAGATTTGATGGAAGTAACTGGGACCAATGCCTCATTCTTCTCCAACCCACCGTGTACAATAACTTCTGAGCCGGTCAGAATAGCAGTATCTTGTTGACGGTCCTTGGCTCTTTGCAATTCTTCCTTCTCAGCCTGCTCCTTGGCCATCTTCTTGTGCAAATTGCGGAAGTGGAAGAAGAAGCCAACAGTGAAGAGGTAACCAAACGCAGCAGTTCCAATGAACGTTCTCACTAAGAGTGGATCAACCAAAGCAGCAGTCAAAGCTTCACCAATAGCAGCAGAGATGGCAGAGGTGAAAAGGAACATGGCCATGACCAAACCCTTCATCTGTGGAGGTGAACGAGTGTATGCCAACTCGTAAGCTGTGGTGTTGGCGAAACATTCACCAGCTGCACCCAAAACGTACAACACGACTTCCCACCAACCGTTGACATTGGACACAGTGTCACAAGTACTAGCCTGGTTCCCACATGGAGAGGTCTTGTAAATGAAGTGCTGAAGAATAGCGGCAATGACCTGGGACGTTGCACTCAAAAAGAAACCAAAGGTGATTCTCCACACTGGGTGGAATGGAATCTTGTGCTTACGCAAGAATGGGTACACAAGGTAATCCAAAATTGGAATCAAGATAATGATTGTCAATGGGTTGAAGTTGTTATACAAGTCGTTTGGAATACCCTTGGTGATCATAGCTCCCGATTGTGCGTTTTGAGCGTTACCAATACCACCGTCAGTCAAGTTAAACATTGGGAAATACAAGAAGATCTTACAGGATTCAACAGTTTGCTTGATATCAATGACCCATTGGTCATCCCAGGTGATTCCTTTTTGCCTCTTCTCCTTGTACCACTTTTCTCCACGAGCCAACATGTTGGATGGTCTGGCGTACTCCCACAAAGTACCGTTTCTGTATCTGCGGAACCAATTACCTCTGAAAGTTACACTAAAAACTCTCCAAGCGTTGGAAAGAACAGAGCCATCCGGCTTTTCCTTAATTAGCTTTGACTGCAAGAAGAACAACACGAATGGAACAATCAAGTACATGATGATTGGCACAAAGAAAGCCAACCAGAATCCAACACGTCTTTCGCAGTATGAAGTGGCCACCTGGAAGAAAGCACCAATGTTGATTGCCCAGTAAAATACCAACGTCATACGCTCTATGGTCTTCTGGCGGTCGACAATCACCTTCTCACCGGAAGGCAAAACCTTGACGACATCGATCTTGAACTGATATTGGTCCATAAGCAAAGGCAAAAGATTAGGCTTGATGAAACCAGTACCAAAAGCTAAAATGATGATACCAAAGATGGTTGGGGCTAAAGCCTTGCCACTAGCAATGACTGATGGAAGTGCAGCGATGATCAAGAAGATGTGGGCAAAGAAACCTGCGATGACACCGAGCCAGATTGCCTTGAACTTACCCAACTTGGTATCAGCAATGAAACCACCATACAATGGCACAACATAAGCCAAGAAAGTCAACAACAAGGTTAAGGCGGAGGAAGTAGTGACACCCAAACCCAAAGCACCAGCGTTTTGAGAACTGGTCTTCGAGACTGGAGCACCGGTGGTACTTCCTGGGGGCAAAGGTCTCTGGATGAAGTTAGCCAAGATACCAGTGACACCATAGTAAGAACCTCTCTCAGCTAATTCGACAAGACAAATGAGGTAAGCAGCATAAGGGGCACGGCCAAGAACACGACGAAGTGTTTCGGCTTCGTGGATGGTTGGTCTACGCAAACCTTTGGGGTTGTGCTCATCAACATACTCAGTATGGTAGTTGAGCGGATCATCATAGTCGTATTGCTCGTCGCTGGAGGCAACTGAATGGTCTTCACTGTCAGAAGTTGTTCTCTGGTCTTCTGAAGTAATATTTTTCTCCAGAACCATGGCCAAGTTGCTTGATGAATTTACTGGGTGCTCTACAAAAATGGATATCTACTACCCTCTTAAATATAGAAATGTGGTTGCAATCATAATGCTGTGAAGCGTAGGGTTTAATCCATGCGTTGTACGGCTGCGTCAAATTTCTTGAGAAGCTTATCTGGGAGAACGCCCTGTTCGGCTGGCAGCCACGGTCCCTTAGAATTGCGGCTGTGGCGCTACGGAGTACTTATCACTTTCGTACTACAATTAGACGAAGTGTCTTTTATCGTTCGACGAAGGTGATTTGGAAGCCCAAACCTTGAACAAGGCACTCTTCCACTCGAAACTATGTGTGGGTGAACTCGATTCGCATTTGAGATAAGAGTTATCTGAGAAATGCAGAGATGTCCACCGTATTGTATTTCTGCATGATTATCCAGTACCGCGTTCCAACATGATAAGCTTTCTGGAGCTCGTCGAAATTTACTGAGGCGTTTAACTTATCGGCAATTTTATAGCTATTAAGTTTCTCGTTTTTTGTATTTTGCCTCGAAGAATTATGCAACTGTGGGGCTCGAATAGCACCGAGCAAGTCAATATGTTATGTTCCGTCTCTAGCTATGAAGTAAAATAAATTAAAATATCGTTTGTTTCTCGGCGTACGAAAAGCCTAGCTGTCATTTGAGGTAAACTGTCGAGGATTGACACTTTTCTTGGCCGTGTCAAAAAAATTATTTTCTCGCCGATCACTCAATTGCCAAGTCAAAGAGCAAATCTTTACTAGGTCTCGAAAAGCATGTTAACATGTAAGAAAAGTTGTGCCGATTCCTCTCAGGCGTTCAATGAGCTTCCGGCCGATTATGGTCAGAGTCGAATAGGTTTTGACTCCAGCCAGAATTGCAGATAATGGCAAAAATGCCGCTTGAATATTCAGAAAGCGGAGCAAGTAAACCAGAATTTGTTATCGCGTGCCATCCTGCGAAATTGTGCCACTTTGAGTTGACATGACAGTTGAATGTTGCATTACTGCACATAAATGGGGTTCATAACCCTTTGGACACAAAATGCAGGAACGGCTTTGACAGCCATACCGATCATACCGGCGTCTCTATTGATTAGAGCATCACACGTGAATTAGGGTTCTATCGGAGTTTTCAACAAAATTACCATATCACTCTAAGCCGATTTTGCCGGTCCCACGAACTGGTTTTATCGAATGAGTAGAGCGAAGCCCCTTAGTGCGAGGCTCGATGATCTGTTTTCCCCGTTTTATCCGGATCGTTTGATCGGGTCCTCAGTTGAGTATACGGAAAGACAAAATAGTGAAATGGTGATGTTAATGTGAAGGACGAAAATGTAGGCCCGGTGTCTTGGCAATCTACGGGGTTTCCATAGAATCTGAGATTGTATTTATCCATTAGAAGAGTGGAACATTGAAGAAGTGAAATGGTGGAAGACTTCTTCTGGCTTTGTTTCTTACTTTTCTGTGAGTGGTCCCTTACGGTGCTTTTAAGAAAATTATTCATTTGTATGATAATGAACTAAAAGTATGCCATCCATAAAGTGTCTGCAGCAGCAAGGTTATGTGGATTCACAGCTTGGGCAATCATTTCCAATACACTCTGAGTGCTTACTCCAGAACCTGAAGAGCTTTGTGCCATGGAAAGAATTCGTTTGATGATCAATTCTACATTGATCATCACAATCTCTCTAAGCTGACTGTCTTGTGGGATTGGACGTGGAGGGTCCTGCTGGGTACACCATGAAATGACTTCATCACGAACAAACAAAGTAAGGTATTGTTCCAAATCAGACTTTGGTTCGGTTAAAGCACGAGCAATGATAAGAATGTAGACCGCCAAAATACCCTCGAGTCCAGATTGTCCAATCAACTTTTGGATGTTTGGAGTTAAACGGAAAGGCACCATCTCTGCATTGTAGAACAATGGTGCAGGCCTTCCTCCACTTGAACCATCCAATGTAGCGTTCTTGCTGGCGATCTTGCAAGGTAACATGTCAGAAGTCCAAACATCACCAGAACCTCTGTTGACATGGATCTTCTGAGGCTGTCTGGTGTTGACACACATCATGTAGGTAGTAAAGATGAATGAAGCATACTGAGAAGTAAACTGCTTGCGGAATAGCCAGAAGTCCTCAAAATTTGGATAAAGATCCACGAAGTAATTCTTCAAAACGGTAGACGGAACCAATTCGGTTTGAATAGCACTCAAGATTTCAACTCGAATACTCATGATATCTGGTTTAGGCAAACGGGGATCAAATGCTGCACGTAATCTCTCAATAGTATAGATGAAAGGCTCATCACGGTTCTTACCACTGCGGAAACAAAAATCTTCGTAAATCTTTTGCATGCTAATATCTCTGGCATCGTCATTGATGATTCTGATGTGTGGAGACAAGGGCACTGCAATTGGAAGAGTAAATTGAATGTTGCGACGACGAGTCTCAACCTTCTTGGACAAAGTATCATCGAAGATGCGGAACAACTGGAAGAGACATTCCTCACGACGGCAATGTCTTGCAGCAGGGAACTGAACTGCAAATGAGTGCAAACTTCCGTTGTGTCCACGAATCTTCATTCTCTTGTAACATGCGTTTGTTCCACGAGCCAAATCAATTGTTGGCAAGAATCTTTCAATCTTCACAAAGTGGGTGTTGTTGTCCTTGTTCAACAAGTACTGACCAGGCACCTCGATGTCCTCAAATTTCTGGTGATGGAACTCACTCAAATGTGGACACAAGTTTTCGAGATTGACCTCAGTAAATCTTCTGTCAAGCTTATCTTCAAGACGGTCTCTCCATTTTCTCAACTTTACAATGTAAGTCTCCAAGTTTGGTTTTCCAATAACCAAATCCTTTTCAAACTCGGCACGAATTTGCTTTGGAAGAACTGTTTCTGCAAACCTGGTTATATTCACCTCTGTCACAGGAGGTAACTTAGCATCTTCACGAGGGTTACCAAGTCTGTTGAGGTATTGAACACCATCATTTAACAAGGCAACGCCCAATCTGTAAGCATCTTCATCTGCCGTACACTTGAATCTTTGATTGATTTGGTCAACCAACGACTCCAAAGAAAGTGCAAGCAATGGGTACGCTGTCTTCAAGATGCCCATAATTTCTTCAACATACTCCCAAGAACGACGGATTGCACTTGCTGCTGGAGGAAGTTTGGAAGTATCAGCACTTGCGGGAGATTTACCTGTAGCGTTCTCCGCTTTGACGTCATCACTTGGCTTTACATCAGAGGTGTTCTCCTCCTTGGCACCATTGACGTCTTCTTCCTTTGGCTCATCTTTGCTTGAGTCATCTTTGCTTGACTCTGACTTGACATCTTTTGCTTCCGTACCATTTCCATTCTTAAAGGTCATATCTTTAGGGTCAACCGAAGCTTGAGGAGAGGCACTAGAAGTTCTGTGACGGGAAAGTTCCATGAACTGGCGCTGCTTGGCAGCGAAGTCCTCCTTCGTAGTTCGAAGCTGGAAGTGCAATGCTTGTGGGTAGCTTTTAGCAATTCGAATAAGAATCTGTCTGACAAGTTTAGCTTCCTTGTAAGACAACGAAGTCAATAATTGGGGAATGAATGTAATCCAGTACCACACAGGTACCTCGCCTCTAAAGTTTTCGAATGCTTGGGCCAAAGTACCTGAGGCATCGTCCAAACTGATCAACCAGAGAATTCTTGCAAGCAACTTACGAGTCTTACCATTCTTGTAAAGACCTGCTGCCTGCAAGTAACAACTGATGGCGTTGTTAGCATAAACCAAATCGTTCGGATTTTCCTTGAACCTCTTATCGTTGAAAACACCCCACTCAGCCCATGCCTTAGGCAAGTTGAGATCGATTTGCACTGATGTTGCAAAAGCTTTGTTAGCCTCATCCTTTTGGTTGAGCTTGCTCAAGAACATACCCTTCAAAGTGAAGAACTCTGCCTTTTGCTGAGTAGCGAAATAAACCAAGTTTGTATTTCTGATAACATCAAGTCCCGTATTAAGCTCATTGGGGCTCTGGTAATGACATTTAACTTGCTCCTTCAATTTCAAGAAAGCTTCTTGAATCTCAATATTAGGAAGCTGATAAATCTTGGTAAGTTGGTTGATGCATACATCAGCCATATTGTGTTTTCTAGCAACATGTGCAAATCTGTTGATAACCCATGCTATTTCATGGAAGCCTCTGTATGCATAGGAGTTGGCATTATTGTCAGAGTTTGTTTGCTGTAAGATTGGGATGAATGGCATGTAAACCTTGTTGATCACCTGGAAGGCATGCTGTCTCCAAGTGACAAGATCATTCCAAATATTAATGTCATCCCAAGTATTTGGCAATCTCTCTCTCCAAACCTGTAAGACACGCTTAAGCTCTTGAGACTTAACATCCAAGTTCTGAGCATTTGTAGAAACGAGACTGGAATAAACCTGACTGGCCTCCATGAACTCTACGTATTGTTGGAAAGTGTGAAGCAATGGAATGTGAGCGTTTCCAAATCTTTGAGGAAGGCCATGCCATTTTCGGAGAGCCAATTGGATACCTTCATCACATAGTTTTGAAAGATCCTGCAAAGTTTCTTTTTCTTGTCCGAAGCCTTGCAAGCAAAGGAAAGTCTCAAATACTTGTCTACGTGGTGTGGGAACGTCCATAACGCTCTTAACAGTCTGCTCGAGAGTTTCCCTGTCTGCATTCCAGTCAGCAACTCTCCAACCACACTCGAGCAAGAGGTCTGAAAAGCCTTCATGTTTGGCAAGTTCGGTGAGAATATCCCAATATTGTAATTTCTCAGCACACAAAATCCAATGATCTTCCCAAAGGGAGTATTCTGACTGGCCGTACGGTAATGCTCCACTTCTTGCTTTAATCTGCGCAGTTTCGTACAATTGCTGAGCTTTATCCCACATTCCAATTTGTTCATAAGACAAGGCAGAAATAGTCTCGGAATACTTTGCGCGTCTTCTCCAAAGACCATAGAACATGTCATCTTCTTTCAAAGTTGCATAAAGCTTGGTTAAAGCATCTTGAGTTACTTCACGAACCTCGGCGTTCCCATTGATAGACAGACTTTCAAGGTTCTCAAGGATGTGAATACCTTGAGACCAGGCATCGAAATTGGATGCAAGGCATTCCACAGCAAATGGAGGAAGTTGAAGTTCGTCACATCTGGCGACACCTTCCAACAAAGATTGTATCACGTTTGGTCTTGAATCAATTTGCCTAGTGTGATAATCCTTGGACAAAAGAATCACCATACAACGAGTGAAGTCCAAATGTTCTGAGCGAGGGATTGACTGGAACGCAATCGGAAAGATACTAGACCATACACGATGAACAGTCTCACTGCTTTGATAGAACATATCTACAAGCGGCTCAAGAATTGCACCAGCACTAACTTCAGATATTTCACTCAAGAACCGGTTGTGCAGCTCCAATACTTTAGAGAGATCAGCGTCGACATCATCCATTTCAATATCCTTGGCCTCGTAGGGGAAAGCTGTTAATGGAGGAAGTCTATTTTCTTCAGGAATTAATTCAAGGCTGTCATTCAAGTTGAAAGCGCCGAAGAGAAGCTGTAATCCTTGGTTTAACCAAGAATAATCCGCCAAGTACTCCCAATTTTGCTCACGAATAACATAATAGAGACGCTTGCTGATATCCTTCTCCAAACTGTTGTTCAAAATAGACATAAGCTTCCGACGAACTGATACCTCCGAGGAACGAGTACCAACCAAAAATGGTTGCTCCATACGGACAGTCAATTCTGTGCAGCTGAAGGTATCATCCTCGAAGATGTCAACAATTATCTTGTAGAATTCCTTCGACAAAGCAGGCTCACCACGAATTTCGAATATCATCATCTTTGCTAAGATTGCAGCTTTTTCTTTCGTTGTTGGGAACAAGTCAGTTCTGGAAAACACCCAAGATTTGATAATCTTAATAATTTTCTCCAAAATATCCTTATCCAAAGATCTTTCGATCAATTGAGCAAGGAGCGACAAGAAAATTCTTCTCTGGTCTCCAAGACTAGAGATTCTCATGGAACACAAGTTCAAAATCTTCTCCAAAAGCCTGGTTGTCATTTTCGCTTCATCGCTAGATGCAGCAGAGTCCTTGGACTGTGCACCCTGGTGAGTAATAGCTATATGGTCCTTACAAAGCTTATTGAAAGTTCTCATGATTGATGGCAACAATGGATCAAGAGTGGCGGGCCTGTAATTTGCCAATGTCCACGATAAAGTGACACCAGCTGCCAAGGAAGTTGTATCGCTCAAATCCTCAGAAACAGTGGTAGTGAGCAAGTTGATAAATGTCTTTACCTCTGAATCCTCGTTTTCTGGAATATCAACTTCAACTTGGGTATTAATTGCCAGAAGGATAATTCTCAATACTCTTTGTAAGACCTCTTGAATATCATGGTTCTCCGATTTGATACACTTCTCAAGAAGTTTGTGAAGGTATCCAAGGTTGGAAATGATCCAATCTGGGGTCTTCCACTCCAACACAACACCCAAGACCTCCAAAGCATTCAAACAGTAACCCAATAAGTTCGAGGAGTTCAAGTCATTAGAGAGCAAAAATTTTTCGAAGAAGGTAATCTTGACAGAAACTTCTGGCCAGTGTTGTGGGCTCAAAAGGTCGTAGAGGATACCCAATGCTTTTTGACCTAATTCACTCTCCGATGCTCTCTGTGGACTGATACAGACATATCGAATAAGGAAAGTAACACATGCCTCTCTCTGGCCGAATGGAATAACATAATCATTAGAGGTTGAGAAATCATTGGAATCTTTCATCTCACTTTCTTCGTTAGCTTCTGACTCGACATTCTCAATCTTCTTTTGCTTCTTCAAAGCATCTGCCTTCTTTTCCCAACTCAAAATAAGCTCGGCTAAGTCGATAGCGAGCACTTGGTTTTCCAATGCAGCGTTGGCCAAAATGGTTAATTTGCCCATGGCTGTAATAATATTGGAGATAAAGTGCTCTCTGGCTGGGAAGAACAAATCAGGGTGCTGGTCAATAAATTGGTACACATTCAAAACCTGAGTTACATTGAAGCCATCCTCCGATAGAACTCTCCTAGGCCACTTGAGCCAGCTATTTGGCGAATCACCGTCAACAAGTCTCAAAGACATCACCGGAGCGAGAATATCAAGTGCTTCTCTCACCAAATGTCGAGAATCATTTTGGTGAGTTTTGAGAAGTGCGACAAACACCTGAGTCGCAAGCTGAGCTGGAGTGTCATAAGCGGCAATAAAGTATGAAGTCGTGACGTATGCGACTTGCTTCGTGATGTTGTCTTCCAATTTGATGTAATTCCAGCTGAACTTAATGACGTCCTTTCTGTATTCACTGAGCTGTTGCGAAGACCACTTGAGAAGAATTGTTGTACTTTCAAGCAAAGCAAACCTGTAGCTGTCGATCTTTCCTGAGGTTCTGTCGGTGATGATGTCATTTGTAGATTTCCAGATTTTGTCACTAAACTTCTCCAACCATATTGGTCCATCTGTAAACAAGTTGTCTGCATTACCATTTTGGTCAATCTCGTACAAGAGTACAGCATCGAACACTTTCTTCAAAAAGAAAATTTTGGCTTTCAATTGAGTATCATCTGCAATAAAATCAACACACTTGCCCATGTAAAGTTGTCTGTGCTTGACATCTTTAGACTTAACAACCGTCCCAAAAATAAAATCCTCGATCTCGTCGTGAACCTTAACGTTCAAAAAACTGAGGCGATTGATCGTCTTGAAGAGGAGATCAACCTCCGAGGGCTTTCTTTCCATGAATTTCACAATGAGAATCTGAAGATTGGAAATTGCTTGATCAGCTTGAAGATGAGTGCTAGAAGTCAATGGTAACTGACCCTTTATCTCTATAAGGTTCTCGACCAATTCAGATAATGTCACCAAAAGTGGGGCTTGGCCTTCGAACCATTCAGTGTCAAATTTGGAAATAGCAGCGACTAAGTCCACAGTGTTAGCAAACTTGATCACCTTAACTTCATTTTCAGGCTCTGCTTTGAGGTCTTCCACAATGCCCTCGATCTTAGCTTTTGCAACTTCACGAATCCTCGAGCCGTCTTTTTCTCCTGCGAAATATGCCAACATGTTACCCAACTTTCTGTTCTTATAGTGAGCGATGTAATACTCCAAGCAGTTGTCTGCAAACCTGTTTAAGAATTTTAAGACGGGTAATCTAAAAGGTGAGTTTTGATGACGATCTAAGTGCCCTTCCAAATACTGCAAGGTGTTAATGATCTCTTCCATAAAAGTGTAAGCCTTTGCTGGTAAGAGGTGGAAAATATTCAAAATGGCCATTACAATCTGGACCGTGTGATTGTTTTCCAAGTCTTGACCAGCTATCAGACGCAAGGTATTGATTTGTGCCCAAGCCATCAAATGATCAAGCAACTTTCTTCCAATTTCCACACGGAAGTACGAAATCAAAAGCTCAAGAAGTCTTGCAAGAGCTTCAAGTCCAGATACAGTCAACTTCTTGTGGTCTGACAAATTCATGAGCATTGGGCGAAGACCATTTTGAAGTAACTCCTTTGGAAGTTTAGCACTTTCATCAAGACTGGACTTTAATCCAAGATGTGCAGCATTGATGATTTCTGTAGACTTATTGCAAAGAGCTTTAAAGAATACACCAAGAATTCTAATTCTTGCTTCAGACAAAGATCCCAAGGAAAATCCAGGTTTTGTGAGAGCTAACGAGAGCAACTTGATGCAAACAACACGAAGTTCAATAAGCTGCTTAGCAGTTCTGTGTTCATAGAGACGATGTACGTTCGCAAGGGACTCGTCTTCTGCATCAACCAAAGCCAACGCTTCAAGAAGGAGTCTATTTAACTCATCATTGAACGTAAGAAACGTATCCTCTAAACCCAAACAAAAAGTGATTGCATTGATATTACCGATCTGCATTGGGAATGGCAACGCTCTCAAAGGCTTGCCGAAAATCGGTGTTAGCAAGAGATGTTTTGATGGCCCAATAATAGTAGCGATTGGCACACCTGTCGCCTCAGACAAAACTCCTAAAGCTTCCTGCGAAACTTCTCTCACAATAGGCACGGCGCTAGCGAGATCGTAGACAAGAGCACCGACCAAAGTCTGGAATGGCTTCTCGAGAATCGTATCTTTAGACACATCGGAATTGCATTTTTTAAGAATGTTCAAGACAAGATTTTTAGCCGTGTCACGGACCTCGAATGGTGCAGTGTCAGGCGTGTCACGCAAAATGAAGAATATGGATCTCACAAGTTCAAACTGGCGCTTGAAAAACCACTTAGATGGAATATTTAAGTCTTCAAACATCGTCTTCAACCCCAAAACTCCACCCAACTTACTGTGATAGTATTCACTGTAACAGCAGTGTGTAAATTTGTAGAACAACGTGCGGAATAGCGGTGAAAACAAGGCATCTTCATCGGATCCGAACATCACCACAGTAGTCTTGTAGAGATTCTTGATAGTCTCTACACCCTTTTCACGAACATCTTTATCCCAGAAGCTTAATGAGTAGTTGAGAGCATTGCAAAACACAGTCTCGCTGATGTATGCTTTGCCTTCTTGGTCCTTCACGGAGAATGGACGATCCTTCTTAATTTTACCAATAATTGAGGTGCTCAAATGGATAAGAATGAAATGTGTTGTGATATTGTCAATCAAAACACCTGCTTCTTCTTTGAGCTCGGGTATCGAATAAGCAAAATACAAGACTTCCAAAAGACGACCAAACAACTTCTGTTGACGGTCCAATTTACCAGCGTCCTTGATATCAGAAGGCTCAAGGTCAGTGAATTCTTTGAGTTCCTCGAGCTTCAAGAGATCGACTTGCTCCTTGATGTAAACTGGATAATCCAGTGGAATTGGAGTACTGTCGATGAAAAGTTTCAAAATGCTAGACAAGTATTTGTAGGCGCTAATTCTATAGTGCACCTTCAATCTAGGATCTTCAAGCAACTTGATAGCCGACTCAACACCAGCAGTAATAGAAATAGGAATTCTATTCCGGAAGCCATGAATTGTAAAAAGTGCCTTAATCTCCTGGTCCAACTCAGATTGGGACTTCAAATCACTACATGGTTTCAAGTGCTTGTGGTTACGGCCACCAAGCTTACCAAGGATTCTGATGGCGGTATGTGAATGCTGATGGTGGTATGGGACCGGCTCCAAGTGTTTCCACAATGCAGCCATAATGTCATAAATAACTGGCATAATCATAGGATCGAAATACTCAGCAGTCAAGTTGTCCACGCACAACTCAAATGTACGTAACCCCTGGCTGACAAGTTCCTGTGAACCATTAAGAGCGTAAACTAAAGGAGTGGTCAAGTAATTTAAATGAGGAACGAGCACTGATAAACGAACGGGGACAGTTAAACATAG
Organism: Sungouiella sharkensis; assembly: GCA_030567015.1. Taxonomy (NCBI): domain Eukaryota; kingdom Fungi; phylum Ascomycota; class Pichiomycetes; order Serinales; family Metschnikowiaceae; genus Sungouiella; species Sungouiella sharkensis. The sequence continues at coordinate 92,175 of JAJLRN010000015.1, read as the reverse complement.
TTCCACATAGATGTCACGTTCATATGGGCGTCTCGCATTTGCAATTAACTTGTTAAGACTTTCAAGAAGCACGGGCAAGATAGGCATGATCTCCTTGTACAAATTTTCAAATCTTCCTCCGCTGATACTTCTGAACAAAGTTCTGACCAAGTAAGAGTAAAGAATGGGTTCCTCCGCCTTTGTCGCAAGCTTTAAGGATTCTAAAATCAAGTAATTTAGGTGAGGGAGGATGACATTCTCGTTAGCTGTAGGGAACAAGTTAACTGACATGAAGCAAAGCTTGAACAAACGTATAAGGATATTTGACTTGACCAAGTCGACCTTGTCGAGCTGATCTAAATTGGATCGGAGGAATGATATCAATATTCCAGAGAAATTTGCGGAAGTGATTTCACTCGCCAAGAAAAACTGAGGAAGATGGAGCAAAGCTGCATTTTCAAGCATAGATTCAAACATGAATGGTAATTCTGCGCTTACAATCTCATTAAAGGAAGCTGGGTCAATGTGAATAAATATTGTTGCGAAGATCTCCATCAAGTCCTTCTCTTCCTTCGAGGATGTGATTGGAAGGTGTGGACCTCCGGTAGAGAAATCAAATGCTTTGGGTTGCGGGCTTTGCTTTGGTTTCGACACAGAGAAGAACTTCAAGCAGCTGATCCCACCTCTGAAGAGGCTTCGGAGAATCGTAATCTCCTCAAGAGAAGTCAATTTTGCCGAGTCATTCCACTTATCGTAGTTTACGACCTGGCCTGGGTTCTTGGGATCCTGTTGAGGTTGTGGAGGCACAGGAGGATTGCAATTTTTCAATCCAAAAATCACTGACTTGAGGAACGTCATTAAAGTTCTGAATAAGTATCTGGCATCCTTCAACAAGTCTGAGTTGTTGTTGGAAGAAGAGACTGCAATAGGAGAAAGCTCTTCAATACTGAAAATATTCTCCGGAAGTTCAACATCGACCTCTACGTTCTCCTCTGTGTCAACCTCCATCAAGTCATTATCTTTTGGACCTTCACCCACATCTTCAGCATTCTTAACATTAGGAATTTCTAGAGCTTTCGAGCGATATCTTTCCACTGCATCGTCTGCTGCAGCCTCCTTGACCTTTCGTTTCTCTTCGAATTGTTGATGCTTCTTAAGAATGTAGTCGTATTTTCTGTTGAGACTGTGGAATCTTTTGGCATAAGAGTCGATGATGATCATGAATAGCTGTCTACCCTCGAGTTTATTGGGTAATTTCATGATCCGCTCCACCAAATTAAGCAAAAGCTTCGCGCTCATGATCTGCACTGTCAATGCAAGTGAATCATCTTTCAAAAGGTCACAGTAGATTTGCACCGTCGACCAAATTTGTTTTGGGGTGAGTTCATTACGCACGTTATGAATAAAATCGGCCACTGTGGAGTAAGCCAATGGTCGGAGAGTTTCGAAAGCAGTCAAACCATGGCCAATGAGAATCTTCTCGTCGAACAAAAGCTCGATTTTGGGAACGAATTGTGATCTAAAAGGAGTGGACAATATATGACGGGACGCATGGAGAAGCTCCTTACGAGCAATTGAAAGTTCCGCAGGGCAATCTTGAAGCAATCTGAGGATGACATCTGGAACCACTTTTGCCAGAGATTGTGGGAGATGATGTGTTGCATAGCCACGGATAAAAACATATGCCAAGAAAGATGCTGCCTTCACCTGACCTAAGATAAAGTCGGAGTATGCTTGTCTGTTAATGATTTGTGGCAGGATGGCAGTGACCGAAGTAGCGGTCTTCAACTGCTCTTCACGGAAGTTCTTCTGCTGCTCGACCTGGAGAAGCAAAATGTGGATGATTTTGGGCAAAAACACCGGAAGTGAGGTTTGCACCAATGTCTTGTAAGAAGAATATAAGGAAACCATAGTGATTGGACACTCGGCCAATGTCTTGAAAGAGTACATGGCCTTGCTTAGCGTTTTCCCGTGGCTTATGTCCTCAGAGAATGGTCCGTTATCGTTGTTCTCCTCATCCGAACTCTGCTGGCTCTCAGAAAATACGTTTTTAACCGTCTCGTCCATGTTGTCGTACACCTTGTTGATAATGTCTATGAAAGGCTCCACTTTGTCTTGTAATGTGGCCTTGTACGCTTTGTGTAAGCTTGTAATGATCTTCATACATAGAACTCCGTTATCTTCGTTCTCGAGTTCCAAGATTCTCGTCAATGTTACCAAAATCTCCTCAGCATACGGTTGGAAAGTCTCGGTCATGATGGATCTGTGGATGATTTCAAGCACCAGGTTCCGCAACTTGTGTTCCGGACTGCTGCTGCTGAACGTAATGGGCACATCTTCAAGCTTCTGCAAAAAAATCGGTACCATATTCTTCAAAAAGTACTCGTATTCGGCTGCTCCATTGAAGGCCTCAATCATGTCTAGAAGCTCCAGCAAAACCGACTGCAGCTCTTTGTAATCATCGCCGGCGTCATTGAGACGCAGCACAAAGGTGTCAAGCTGCTGCATATAGTTCATTTCTGCAAGAACCAAAGAATTGCAGTAGATGGGCCGGACAGAATGCTTTGAATAACAAGTTTGTAGTTGAATTGATAATCGCGGTGGAAAAAAAGTGGAATCTGGTAGAGGCTTGAACTGAGTCTTGCACGTGATATATGCGTGATATTTGGTCACGTGTGTTGGAAGTGGTGGGGCAAGAAGATTGAGGTTTTGGAGGTAGAGGTGTTGCGAGTATTGACAGCGGGCCATATAGAAAGATATAGATTGAGTGGATCTCAAGTATAGAATAAAAGTGCTTAGGTATTTTGTACCTTTTTTAGCCTTTTCATTTTTTTATTTTTGCGATCTTTTCACAAATCTGCTTTCTAATCCCTTAAGCCCTCTCGTTGTCTTTAACCTGCTCTTTTACTTAACCTCTTTTTTTGTCATAACCTGTTCTGTTTTCCTTAACCTACTCTGTTTTCATAAACCTACTCTGTTTTCATAAACCTACTCTGTTTTTCTTTAACCTGTTTTGTTTTCCTAAACTCGGTGTTATACTTAACCTTCTCTGTTTTCGTTAACCTGCTCTGTTTTCTTAACCTGCTCTGTTTTCTTAACCTGCTCTGTTTTCATTAACCTATTCTGTTTTCATAAACCTACTCTGTTTTTCTTTAACCTGCTTTGTTTTCCTCAGTGTTTTAGTTAACCTTCTCTGTTTTCGTTAATCTGCTCTTTTTTTCATTAACCTGCTCTGTTGTCTTTAAGCTCTTTTTTTTGCCTCGACTTCTTCGAATTATATGAACCTGCACTGCTTTCCTTAACCCCAGTGTTTTACTTAACCTGCCCTGTTTTTCTTAATTTGTTCTGTTTTCCTTAACCTCAGTGTTTTAGTTAACGTACTCTTTTTTCGTTAACCCTGGTGTTTTCGTTAACTCACTCTGTTTTCATTACTTGCTCTGTTTTCATTACCTGCACTGCTTTCCTTAACCCCAGTGTTTTACTTAACCTGCTCTGTTTTTCTTAATTTGTTCTGTTTTCCTTAGCCTCAGTGTTTTAGTTAACGTACTCTTTTTTCGTTAACCGCGGTGTTTTCCTCAACCTACTCTGATTTCATAAAACTATTCTGTTTTCTTTAACCTGCTCTGTTTTCCTTAAACTCAGTGTTTCACTTAACTTTCTCTATTTTCCTTAACCTACTCTGTTTTCATTAACCTATTCTGTTTTCTTTATCCTGCTCTGTTTTCCTTAACCTGCTCTGTTTTACTTAACCTTCTCTGTTCTCGTTAACTTGCTCTGTTTTCCTTAGCCTCTATTGCTTGACTTGACTTCTTCTACTTTTCCTAACCCTTCAGTTTACTTGTATATTGGGGCACCTAGTTTTTCGCTACTCGTCACTTTATTGTGAGCATCTGCTTTAATTAGCTCCTCCTACCCCTATACTTTATTACCAGCTCTTTATAGATACATTATAAACATCTGTGTATCCATGCTGTCGGTTCAATAGATTTCACGATAAACCTTAAAAGTCAATCACACTTCTCTTTCATCACCGACCTCAATAACCATTGACCTTCTTGCACTGTATCTCACGCCAGCACCCAAAAGCTAGGCCTATAGTAGCCGTCATCAAAAACAGAAACGCCGTCCACGTCATGGCCTCCGCTCTTCCACCTCGACTTAATGTGACTAGCCCTAAAGAGCTCACGTCAACAAGTGCCACTGCGGTCAGTATAGTCTGATGCTGAAGCATGGATCCAAGTCCCCATAATAGCACCGTTACACATCCAAGTCCAAATGTTACTCGGCGCATGATAATTTTTCCAGGAACAAGCGGAATAGCAAGCCAAAGAATAAAAACTATTAAAGTAAGACTCAATAAAATGCAGCTCACTAAGAGCCGTGGATTGCATACCTCAGAGATTCTAATGGAAATATCAGCAAGACTGACAGTTCCTTCCAGTAATTGTAGACTTGACAATTCGTATAGAGCACTCAGATTGTGGGCAGCTGCACACGCGGTAGTAGAGTTGATGCTGACACACATGGCTAAGTAGCCGGCCTTCAAAACAATGTCTGATGCCAGATTGTTGAACGAAATGTCGCTTTTCTCCTGATCAAATTGCATCTTCAAGAGGTATACCAGTGAGTATGCTGCTTCTGATGAGACACATCCAAACAATAAAAAGGATAAAAGAAATGCAGCAATGGTAGCTGACACAAGATTTAAGTACTTGATGATAATCAGAATTCCCAACATTTGTTGCAATTTTCCAATCAGCAAACTACAGATGCTTTATACGACCAAATACTCAAAATTTATATATTGGAATTGCCACAATCTCATGATTGTTTCGAAATTGTATGGCACTTGTAGTGTCAGAAGTATGTGTCATTTCCGCAGCCAAAATGGACCATTTCTGAAGTAGGTGTAGGAATGCGAGATTGACAGGTTCCATACATGAAGGAAACTAATTAATTGGCATAACGACATTTTCGAAGTGAGAAACTCGCGACAGATTCTTAAAAATAAATGAGTTTCCATCTCCGTATAGTGAACAAAATATCAAATTATTAATGAAGCCAAAACGCTCGTGAGATTGTTCTAGTTCGAATACAATCTCCACAATCCTTTTAACACTAGACGCAAGAGAATAAGAAAGGTGAAAAGCACCAAGAACGGACTAAGAACCTGAAATGAGCTTTTCAACTTAAAGTCAGCAATCACCGTGTTCGTCGTGCTGTCTGGATCTGCAAATGTTCCGGTCTTGTAATACCTCTCCATGAGCTTATCTTTTTCGTACCACACATTGTAAAGCCAATCCTCGAACTTTTTCAACACAGCTGGATCTAACGAGTCAATATCAACAGAGTTGTCGTCTCCAAGTGGAATGTCTTTGATATTCCATGCACGAATGTAGAAGTTCATTGACGAAGGGCCATATCCCAACAAGTAGAACGCCTTAAGTGTGAAAACATCTTCTCCGTAATCCTCCGGTTTAAGTCCCCCATATCCGCAAGTAACGTCGTACACAACTTCAACAGTATCACGCAACAGTCTGAGAATCAAGAAGATACCTCTCGCTCTCGGAAGCAACACATGCTTGAGAAGTGGCTTGTTCAAGCTGGTGACAAACTTGTCAGATCTTTCTCTTGTATGTGGCGACTTAACAGTTCCTTCAGGGTAAATGATCATTTGGTATGTCCAGATCTTCTTGTCTGGATGACTATCGTTAGGCCACACTGCTACTCCAGGCAACGATGGATTTGTAGAAGAAATATGCTTTACTCCGGAACCAGGACCCAATCCACGGGCATCGGCGTCGATTTCCAACAACTGGTTGGTCAATTTCACCTTGTCTGTCTCCCATTTTCTAGACAAAAAGAGGAACTTGTATATCTGCATTCCGGGACCAAGAATCGGAATTTTGGCCAAGTTTGCTTTCAACACAATGTACACTGAGTCAGCAAAACGGCCGGTGTATATGATGAACCAGATGAACAACCAGTCAGTGTAGATTTGGTGGTTGCCGATCCACACAGCATTGGGCGAAAGAATACTGGAAAGGTTCCCCTTTAGGTCCACTTTGAAGCTGTTAGACTTTGGCAACTCGCTTTCATTGTATGTGATAGTAACTTTGGAAGGGTTGATGATCGAGGTCAAAAACGTAAGTAATGTGACAAACTGCTTTTTGGTCAAGTTGACGCATGTGTGATAAAGACGGGGCAGCGTTCTAAACAACGCCCACGCAACCACCTGGAAAAACCGGATGCTTAGCACTCCGATGACAAACATAAGAATACAGATTGGAGTTCGAATTGCCACCACGGGCCAGGCGTGGCGGGAAAAGGCCGGCATAAGGGGTAATTGGGGCAATTTTCAGTGCTGGATGCCCTTGTTCGAAGGCAACACAACAGCGACTATAGAGATTACTAGTACGGAGGAAACTGGATCCAGGCTAGGATGGCGATGGTGGATCTGGGGTATGTTGGTTTGTATGCAGGATGTTGGGTTGGGAAAGTAGAAGAGAGAGTGGCAGATGTGGGCATATTTCTAGTGGGAAAGCTTTCTGCGCTGAAAAACTGCAAAACCACAAAGCTGTGATATACTCTCTATTTATTTCTCTTTCTCTTCTTTTTCTGCTGTCAAGTTCTGTGTGCTGTAAGGTTGTTTTCGGGTCTTGAGTCTATCGCACAAAATCACAAGAGAACCATAAATCACATTGGTTGCAAATCGTCAAGACTAAGAAATCGAATCTCGGTCAGTTTTCACCTTGTTCCGTTTATTCTATTTTTTTCCTTTTTCGACTTCTCATAGAAATTTGTTGACTCTTCATTGTCTCACATTCTGCCGTTCCCACCAGAAAGATTCGGAGCTATAACGTCAAAATGCGCCAAAATTCCGCGTGCTCGCATAAGTTCCCCCACCATAGTTAACCATTTTTATACTACTCTACTTTTGGCACCCACTTCTTTGAACAGGTGGAATCAGCCCAAGGTATTTATTGATAGTTCTCAGTGCAAACTGCTATCTGAATATTCTACCCCTGTTTGCCTGCTGCCTGTAGCCTCTATCTAGAGGTTTCCAAATGAGTCAAGTGAATCTGAACCTTTACTAACTAATTTGTATTTTCTCCTAGATAATGGCAGACTTGGCGTCGCTAGCAATGTCTGCAGCAGACTCGCTGCTTCATCTGTGCCTGAGCCGGATCGAGCATGCGCAACCAGAGAATTATGGCGAAAGTTCGAGTGTTCACTCGGACATAGCATCCGAAGCTGGTGCTGAACAGTTGGAGAAAGTGGTGGAATCCAAATCCGTTACGTCAGTTTCAGTAATTGGAGCATCTCATAAAGTTAGCATGTCCCAGAGGAGAGGCCCATTAGTGTTTCTTACCCTTATACCTGAGTTTGATGATGCTAGAAACTATCTGAAGTCCACCAAGCTTCTTATCGTGCTCATTGTTGCTTTGGCTGGAACAACAGGACCTATGGGAACTTCTATCATGTTGCCTGCTGTGACAGATATGGCCAGGGACCTCAATACCAGCGTTTCTACGGTGAATGTATCGGTTGGTGTGTATCTTTTGTCTCTAGGCATTTTCCCTATGTGGTGGTCGAACTTTTCTGAGAAGCACGGACGACGTGTGGTCTACGTTGCATCCTTTCTTTGGTTTTTTGCCTTTTCCATTGGTTCTGCTTTGGCTCCATCTATTGCATCGCTTATCATTATGCGGCTTCTTGCTGGAGCCGGATCTTCTGCTGTCCAAGCATGCGGAGCTGCTACAGTGGCTGATTTATACATCCAGGAAGAACGTGGAACCGCTTTGGGACTTTTCTATTTGGGCCCGCTTTTCGGCCCATTTTTGTCTCCCATCATTGGTGGTGCAGTGGCTGATGCTTGGGGCTGGAGAGCAACCATGTGGGTGATGGTCATAATCTGCGGTGTCAATGTGATCCTAATTATTTTTTTGTTACCAGAAACTCTTAGGAAAGAAGATAACATAGCACAGGTTCGGAAGAGGTTAAAAGAGCAATTGGCAGAGAATAACAACCCTGTGTCAGAGAACCGTCTCGAGAGAATAGCTACCAACTTATCGCAGAACTTATCTTTGTGCAGAGAAGTGTTAAACGACGAAACACCCATGGATATTGAGACAGCAACACTCTCAAGACTCACAACTAATCGGTCGGCGTATTCGAGGATGGTGCAAGATTATGAATTGTCAAAAGCCGAGTCACATGCGGAAGTGGACCACACTAAGTGGACCCACCTAATCTATGACTACTTGATTCGTCCGGCTCATGCAATCTACTTGCTTGGGTATCCTCCAGTTGTTCTTGCCATATCTTACTCTGCCATTTCTTTCATGGGAATTTACTTTTTTAATATTGCCATTACTAACTCGTTCAGTTCCAATCCTTACAATTTCAGTTCTATCATCGTGGGTTTGATGTACATTCCCAATTCTGTCACCTACATCATTGCATCCATTTTTGGCGGAAGGTTGAACGACTGGCTCCTTCGTCGGAGTGCCAGGCGCAATAATGGCAAATTGATTCCGGAGTCTCGTATATCCTGGAACATTGTATTTGCTGTAGCAATTTATCCCCCAGCATGCTTAATCTTTGGATGGTGTATCGACAAAGGACAATTTTGGTTGACTCCGTTGATCGGTACCGCTTTGTTTGGATTTGCATCCATGCTCGTCATTGGTGTCACTCTCACCTATCTCATTGATGTCTTGCCAGGGAAAGGTGCCACTGGCGTGGCCCTCAACAACTTGGTGAGACAAATTTTGGCAGCCACTGCCACCTTCATTACTGAGCCCCTCATCCGTGCATTGACTATCGGGGTTTTGTTCTCTATTTATGCTGGAGTTATTACGGTGGCTGCGTTGGCCATGTTGTATTTGAAGCGTAGGGGAGGTGCTCTTCGAGAAAAGTATGACATTACCGAGTTCTACGCCAAACTTTAAGCAGCCACCATCCTTTTACTCTTGCTATTATTTATAAACTTTATTGAATCTTCTGGACGTCATACGCCGGTATGGGGCGACAATGGAGAATTTCATCGAATAAATAATCCACATTTAGACCCTCATTTCGGAGAAGAGCAAGCTGTGGCTCAATCACGCTCACAAGCTCTTTGTAGTATTTTGGGTCCTTGACGAGCCATCCGTCAGAGCTTTGTACAAGTAAAGTGCCAGAAGCATGCCTCTCAATAGACTCTACAAGCTGGGAAATCTGGCCGACACACCAAGTGACAAAACCACTAGAGTCCGTGTTGGCCTGGTCACGTTTCAAGATTGGCTCAATGCATTTCTTGTGGATTTTCACTGCTCGTTTGATAATCAGCACATAAACGATGGTCAAGTTAGCAAGGTAGTTGACAATGTCCACTCTAGTGGAACCATGAGCATTTGAGATAAACTTGCCAACAATCTGTGATAGGTAGTTAGACATAGCATTAAGGAAAACAGTGATTCCTTCCTCCAACTTATCAAGATTCAAGTAGAACTCAATGGTGCTACCAATTTCATCGGACAGAAGTCCAGCTATGTTATGATGCAAGTCAAACAGAAGACCCTGTTGAGCTCTCACCTTTCTCGTATTAATATTGATTCTCACAACATCCACAAGAAGTCGGAGCTCTTCCGTTGAAGAATCGTCTGTCTTGGCCGGCGGAATTCGCTCAACGACTCCTGCAACTCTAGACTCAATATGCTTGAGAAGCCCGACCGCACCGATATACTCGTTGTGTGCCAAGTGCACATCTACCTCATCAAGCTTGTCTTCACTGGTCTTCAAATCCGAGAACAAACGTCCCACCAGTTTGTCTACTTTGCTTCCGGCCCGGTCCACAGACTTTGCAAAATCGTGAGACCGGTTACGCTGGTGCACTCGGGCAGAAATATCCTTGAGTAGAATATCTGTGCTCTGCCTTTGAGAATTGGACCGTCTTTTAAATGTCACATCCTCCGTAGAGGGCAGTGGCAGGTTCATAATACCTGAGTTTCGTAGAGAATCGCGTAATTGACGCTTGTCGGGACCTTCATCAGTCAAACTACCATTGCTCATATTACGATGGTGACCAAGGTCCTGGCTCGCTTGGGGCCTTGAGGATTCTTCCTCGATCATGCGCTCTTTTTGAGTGAGTTCTGATTTTCCTTTGCTGTACGCATTCATCACCCGCGTGAAATGATCGTATCTATCTGTTTGATAGACGTAACTCATCGAGTTGAAACGCATGTTAATAACGTACACCTTATCATCCCCTTTACTTGCCAGCAGTGGTGGTTGGATCTCTGATATGACTACCGAGTGGAGCGGCCAACAATAAACTGCTTGGAGTCGCTTGGAGTTTCCATCCTGGGTTAGCTTCCGAGTTGCTACTAGAACTGCATCATTCAAAAGAAATAAGTGCATTGGTTTCGTAGGCTTCCATGTACCGATGTTGATCTCATACCATCGCCCACTTTCACCCAATATGTGACGTCCTGGAATCGGCTGAACCAATTTCTGAGCTCTGTCAACGTGTTTGTACAACAGCTGTAATTCCAGGACCCACATCTTCTGAAGCACCATCACAGACAGTCGGTCACGCTTTTTTGCTGGGAGTCGAATCAGCGACGAAGATGCCGGCGGCGATTTCTTGTTTCCTTCTTCAAGTTCGAGCCTACGTTCTGCTGCATCGGTAAACTCGGCCAAGATCCCGTACAATTCCTTAGTCAGCACTCTCAACAGTATCAACTCCTCCTGAGTGACCTGTAAATTGTCTGTCAATTGCAAGATGTTCTTCTGGTTCTGGTTGATCTTGTCCTTAATGTCTCTTTCCAAAGTCTGTTTCTGGCTCACCAAGGACTTGTGAAAATCGTCAATAGCCGTTGCGTCTTTGTCACGGAGCTCTTTTTTGATGAAATCTACGATCTTCTCTTCTTTTGGCTCGTTCACTTGCGACCTTACCAGCACTATATCTGAGTTATTAGAGGCTATTCTGTACATCCCTGGTGCAACCGGCAACGGAGGTAGCTGTGTCGGATCGAAGACATTCTGAGCTGCCGTTGCAGAAGCATGGATCGACAAACGCCGCGTGTGTCGTCTGTTTTTTGACGCTGCTGTTTTGGGTACTTGTAGAGAATTGGAGTTTGGATCTTCTGTTTCGACATAACACAAGTTGGCATCGGCGTACGGGTTTGTATTCCCACGTGCCCGGTTCTGTGTTGCATTCTGCCAGGGTGCTCTTGACTTGCGGTTGGCCTTGGTATCCATGCCTCTGTTGTATGTTATTATTTATGTACTCTATAATTAACAAATACTATGAGTACCTTGGACTGGTCGTCTCATGCACATAATTGCCGGAATAACGACACATGATACTTATGGTGGCTCGCACCCATTAGAAAACATCAGACATAGCAAAAAAATGGGAGCTTTTCAGGCTTAAAGTCGCTGAAAAGCTGCTATGAGCTTTTGGGGTACCCAGAATTTTATTTTTTCTAGCTCTTTTATAATTCACCGTTCAACTCTATGGCCTATTTAGCCTGGAACTAGTACCCTGCAGGAACGATTCCATATTCACAACCAACTATTCCAAAAAAAAATATAAGAATACTGAATCTACACCATGTCGCTCACCAGCCTAGAGCTCAACTACCTCATATGGCGGTACCTACAAGAGAGCGGCTACGAACTAGCAGCATTTGCCCTACAGAAAAGATCACGCTGTCTTGAGTATGAACATGAAAAGAACAAGTTCATAGAATTCATTGAACCCGGCTGTTTGGCCAACTTGGTGCAGAAAGGTATCCTATATACGTTTGTGGAGGAGGCCGCTGAGGGCAAGGAAGATCGACTTACGCTTATGAATGCCATAATCAAGGAAAACGAAGTAAATCAGGCAGAACGTGAAAACATAAATAATCTACAACTCAAGAGTCAGACCAACGGGGAAATAGCAAAATCTGATGTCGAAATGGAAGGCGAGGATGTCACTCAAGCCAGTAGTGTGCCTGAGGAAGAGTCTGAGGAGCAAGACCTCCCGTTCACAACCACAGCCTTGACTCCATTCCTACATTTCTCTCACTCAGTGGCTGCCCATTGGCATCCACATTCTGAGGTTTTTGCATTTGGCCGTGAGGATGGTTCTGCCATAATCCATGCGCTAGACTCTCACAGGGTTGCAGAAAGTGTCACTCTCAACCATCCACCCGTGTTGATGGACAAGAACCCTACTGATAATGAGATAAGTACCGTTTCGTGGTCTCCACTTGGAACCATGATTCTCACGTCAGGAATAGATGGTGAGATCCGAGCATGGACTCCCGATGGACGCCTTAAGAATATCGTCAATTCAGCCACAGATACCGAGCGAGTTCCGGCAACACTCCAATCACTCATATGGAACACAAGAGGACTGCTTTTAGTCACCATTGACGTCAACAACACGATATGCATCTGGGATGGAGCTACTCTTGCTCTTATTTCAGAAATACGCACAACACACGAATTTGATTGCATGCTCACGGCGTGCTGGGTATCGGATTCCAAATTTGCTGTGCTGACCGCTAAGAATGCCATTAAAATCTATAACGTGAACCCTCTGGCACCTTTTGATACCACAGTGACACCAGTTGGTCAGCTTGTGGGCCACTCGAATACCATCAGCGCCATTCTGTTCAGTCCAATCTCCAAATTGCTAGCTTCTGCATCTGATACTGACTATGCAATAAAGGTGTGGAATAGTGCCCTGACACAAGACGCTCTTGAGCTCAACGTGTCCTCCGAAAGCGAACCAAACGTTCATTATCATACTTCTCCTATCATCTGCCTTTCGTGGCTCAATCGTGCTGGCGATGTTCAAGGGAATGAATTACTCTCAGTCTCCATGGAGGGAGCCGTCAATATCTGGGATGCCTTTTCCGGCGACTCTCTCGTAAGCGCGAACATCTTCAGGAACCCAGATAATTACCGTTTTGAAGAGGACATTGACATCGACCAGAAGAACTCTTTGGTGTTCGCTGCATCTGTATCGCCGGATTCAAAGTACCTCGCCATAGGTGACGACTTCGGCAACGTGAGCATTTGGGACATCCAGATACTGCACTATCTTGGAGTCAAGAATCTCTTGCGTTGTGTGGGAGTCTACGCTATTGGCAAGAAGGAAGACATTGGTATCTGTGATATCGTATGGGATTCGAGTGGCACACATCTCTGTGTGTGCTACAAAGGAGTAGACAGCATTGTGTTAGAGTGGGCAGAGCCAGCAGCTTCTAAGACCAGATGATCAGCTGGCTGCATCGAGGTGCCCAATATTCTTGTAATATAGTTTCCATATTTTTTTAATGTAATATACTGCTATAGAGTTACAAAGAGCTAGTGGCCTCAGCGGCGGCGGAAGTGATAGACTCGGCTGCCTGAGTGGCTGCTCTCTTCAACGAAGGACTAGTGGAGGGGAAGAAGAACTCCACGTAGCATGTAAGCAAGGAAATGAGAGCGAAAATCAATCTCAACAATGGAGGTTGCGAAGCGTTGTCCTTGGAGCTTGGAGGTTTGTTTATAGGTTCAGACAAGTACGTCTGGACGGCCAAAAACACCGACGACCATGACATAAGCTTGTTTCTCATGAACATGGCAGCCATTGGTAACGTTTGACTCATCATGTTCGATGATGCCTCACTTCTAGGCTTTGCTGGCACATGGCGGTAACTGAAGTTAGTAATAGAAGTTCTTGGGAGGCTTCGCTTGAATGGAAGGTGGAAAAATGTTTATTATCACCACTTTAAGTGAAGTCATGGTAGATTCTTGAACAGTGGACGGGAATTCTCAGTGAGCTTCAAGAAAAACAGAATTTGCACTTTTCCAATTGCTGCACTTTCATTTAGTACACATACGGAACAACCAAGTCTTGTCTGATAGGGCTGGACATGTTGGAGGGGAAAGGTGGAGTGGAACTTAGGAGTTTCGACAATTTCGCTGGTTGTACGCACTCTTAGGGTGGAAAGCCGTGGAGTCATAATGGGGAGGCCAGTGATGAAATTAAAAAAATAATAAGGAATAGAAGAAGAAAAAGAATTCAATACAACTGGTTGTTATATAACAGTAGTCCATTCAGTGAAAAAAAAAAAACTCGATATTATACTCATCTGACCCACATCCCTATCCCCAGATTATGCTTATTACCAGTCACTACCCAATCAGTACCGACTATATGTATTTAGATCAGTACATTGTCTACTCGTCAACAAGTAAATCTCGCTGGCCATAGTAAGTTCCCACCACGGCCAATATCATGTCCACCGTGTCCTCGGCTATATTTGGAATGCTGACACCCTCCTTCTTTCCCTCAGCAAACTTCGCTCTGAGCTTCCGAGCTTTTCGTCCCAAATCACGAACTAGCGATAACTCAGTGTGGTCAAGCCCATTGTCTAATCGAACAAACGTCATAAAGATCCATTCGGCCAAAGTGGCAGGCATCGACACCAGAAGCCATTTTGTGTAGTATACTATGAGTTTAATTATGGTAGCATGTTGTAGAGAAGAAGTGAAAAACTCCATTGGTGGGGGACTCTGAGAGAACACAAGACTCCGCCATTGGCCTGCTGATTGGGGGACCGCAGGTAGGTCTGATCCATTCTCCCTTTCACTTTCTGATTCGTCCTGTAAGCCACACTCTGTAGGTATCTGGTGGTGTTGCTCTGTTTCAAAGGACTCTTGGTGGTTCAAAGCATTGATTTGAATGTCATCTTGACTTTCCACTTCCTCCAATCGCTCTGTAATGTCTATGCCATCATCAAAATCCAACTCAATGGTTTCTAGCTGGATTTCGTGGTCCTGCTGATGCGCTTGTTTCTCTTGCTGGAGTCTTCTCATGACCATATTCACATACTTCGATGAAAGTTCCGTAGTTTTCCTGATTTGCCGCGGGGTCAGCCGCAATGTTTTTCTTGTTACAAAGTGAACTGGCGAGTCTGACTCTGCTTCTTTCCTTACCGACGCCAAGTACTCGTAAACAGATGATTCTTTACCTTGAGATGGTGCTCCATCTAGAGGAAATGCACGGTGCTGGCCGAACTTCTCATCCAATGGTCCCTGTGTATATGTGCTGGTTTCCTTTTTTAGACGTTTGAGTCCGCTAGAGTGTGCTGTCACTGTTCTTTTGCACATTTGCGAGTGAATAGTGGGAACTTTAGTTGTTGTAGTTAACTGTATGTAAATGTGCGTACTTTGCGTGCTAAGTATGCGAATACCACATGGACACAATTTTATAAAAGATATTGAGGGGAGCATCTATTGGCGTTCAGAAGAATATCTATGGTTATCTAGAAATAATGTGGACAATTCATTTCTCTCTCTCGTAGTCATGGATAATTAGAGTCTTTATCCTCTCACTTTATGTATCACCATGCGTATGCGTATGCGTATGCCTACATTATATCAGAGTAGGTGGGCATCATATCATCAAATTTCGGCTGCTCAGCTTCTTCTGAATACGATTCAAGCTACTTTTGACAGCATTTACCACTACTTTCACAAGCTTATCTAACTTTCAACAGGCGTGCTCTCCCCATTCTCCTCTACCTTTCTCTTTTTCCTTGCGATAACTGGCCCTCTCTTCAATTTCTTCAAGAAGTTTTCATCAAACTTACACTTGCAGGTGGGGCAGTCACCTAGCTCTGGAATGATGCTCATAATACATAGGCACACGGAACACACGTAACCAATGTCCACTGCTTTTCCTGTGATGAAACAGCTGGCCATGTAGTTGACGTTCGAGTTAGCTGGTAAGATCACTAGCGACCGAATAGATGGCTCGATGAAGAATGCTGTTGCGAGAGTCTGAATGAGACCTTGAGGCTCTCTGATATGGAGGTACACACCATTGGTAGCATCTGCTGCCTGCTGGAGATAGGGAGAGTCTTGAACACCTAACTTGGCAACGTCAATCGAAACTTTCATCTTCTGTGCAGCGAAAATCGAGTTCATCATGGCGATGTAGTTGTTGTCGTAGGTATCGTTTGCTGTGATAATTAGTAGTCTCGAATCCATAGATGTGGTCAGCGTGGTGCCTATCTGAACCGTCCCTGACGACGAGGCTTGTGTTGTGTTTGTTGTAGAGTTAATTGCAGAAGCTGTGGTTGTCGAAATAGACTGATCCACATGTAGCATTCTATTGGTGTATGTGAGAGCCATCAGAAGAGCGCCACCTAAAGTGGACAAATTCAGACCCGACGGGCTTTGTGAGATTCTGGCGAGCTCAGCATTGAGTTCCCGGAGAACCGTCTCGTCCACAATTCGAAACTGTCTGTACATTCCTTTGTTCACTAGAGTTTGGGTGGACCCTGGACTTGCCTCATGGTCATCAAAGGATCTTTCCAAGCTCGGATGCAAGAATTTGGATCCTAATGGCAGAGATGCTATGAAAGCAACCTGATTGCTGTTATTCAATGCAAGGTGGGCGTTTAGAAGCACCAAAAGTGACTTTGTGATTTCCTGGATGGTGATCTGGTCCTTAATGGCATACCAACTCTTTGGAGTCAATTCAAAGATAACAGTCAACAATGAGGGATTATCGATGACCTCTTCATTGTTCGGCACCTCTGTGAAGACACTGTCTGAAATGTTATCCATGGTGCTATTGGTGTGAAATTACTTACATGGTGCTGGAGATGTCAATTTATGCACCCGTACATCTAGAGATCAGTAGAGTTAGAGGAAGCTTCACTTGAAGTTGATCATTTGTTTACAGGTGATAGTTTTTGAATCATGTATCTATGAATGCATTTAATATCCTTTTTGCTTGACGGTTGCAACTCGCTATTTCCATTCCGATCGAGGAGCCATATCTAATGTATTGCTGCCTCCTACAACCGATTCCGTCAACATCCCAACTATTTACTCTTCCCCAATATCCTCATTCCAGTCTTCTGGTCTCTCCTTAATGAAACGAGACATCAATTCTTCACACTGCTTGTCGTTCATGTTGACAACCTCGATTCCAAGGGATTCCAACAACTTCTCGGCACCAACAAAATTGTTGTTTTCTCCCAAGACTACTCTCTTCACACCGTACATGATGCAAGCTCCAGAGCACATGTTACATGGTGATAATGTTGTGTACATCGTGCAGTTCTTGTACACTTTGCCAGGCAATCTGCCGGCATTTTCCAAAGTGGAAATCTCTCCGTGCAAGGTTGCAGAATTCTTCTGGAATCTCATGTTGTGGCCACGTCCCAAGACCGTACCATCCTCATGAATAAGAGCGCCTCCAATGGGAATACCACCTTCTTCGTAACCTAAAACTTGTTAGTGACTGATGATAATCATTTGGTCGGGTCATATTAAGTTTGGCATACTTTTCTTTGCTTCCTCGAATGCAATCTGCATTCCTATTTTATCGTCAAAAGGCATTTTTAAGATTTATGAAATGAATGTGTCAAAAAATGTGTCAAAAGCATAATGCTATACGAAAAGCGCAATTTTACTTCGGTACTGTTTTATTTTGAGGCTCACCACATGATTTAAGTTCATGCAGTAGCTGTTAATTCCATTCCTATTCATATAGATCGTTTATCTGGTAGGAGTATATTTCTGTTAGTTATATGTATTTGTCACTCTCAAAATCCTTGACCATTCCCCAATTATGGTCAGACCCACGCCTTTATATATTCTTTATGGCTTGAGAACATCAATGGCCTGTGTCTTACTTACCAGAATATCATACGACATTCCAATGGCGTATGTTCTTCATCCATCAATCATCAGAGCTTTCTGCAGAGTGGTATGAAATGCTTCAGAGTCGTATGTTCATCCATAACCTAACAAGTCCAACTGGCCCAAAATGCCGTAGAATTGACTTGTTCCATTTCATTTGTCTGCAGGTCTGATAAAATGCCCGTACGGCATTTTATCATTGCCGCACTGATGTACCCTTACATCAGTACCTCTTAGACTCTCAGAATCAATAGGCTTGTTTCGTCTCGTTGTCTGCAGGTCCGTAAATATGTACGGCATTGGCCATTAATGCCCTGTTTAAACCGTATACATGTACATCAGTATCTCTTAGACTCAGAATCAATAGACTAAAGCTGTACAACACGTGCAGGTAAACGGTGTTCCTGCATCACTTGTATGCAAAAATAAACCCGTTTCTTTCCACGGCAACGACCATTTGATAAGGCCGACTGATCATCGCCAAATCTGTTATTGTATCGTGAACAAGCGAGTGAGTATCAGTTTTTTTCTTCGTAGTTCCAGGAACAGCTTTCTCGTATGAAACGCTCAACTTCAGCGAAATTTGGTTTTTCGTAAAGTTAACATCTGCATCAGTGAAAAGCAGCACAGATTTGCTGATATTATCAAGATTCCACAATATGATGCGACTATCTTCAGTTGCAGTGACATAGTAGCCACTAACATTATTGCTGATACCTCCGAGAGAACTGTATGTGAGGGCAGTATTACTCTTGTTGACATCTTGATCATGATCCACGGTGAGATCTGCCAAAACGTCCTCCACACTCATTTCCTTGTCCAACTCAACTTCTTGCAAACCGTAAGGTTTCAATCGAGGAGCATTTTCGTTGGATATGTAAACATGCCTACACTCGAAGCTTGGAATCTCCCAAACTGTAATGTCCGGCTCGTTGCTTCCACCAATCATTGCAAAATAAGTGTCGGTGGATGTGCTCTTATTGTCCGATCTTGCTGGCGAGGGAACTATAAGCAACTTTTTGATAGCTGATCTCACCTTAGAGACTTGTTCGACCATGACTCTCCATGCCTTCACCAACACATGGAATCTGAGATCCCAGAGGCACAAAATACCGTCTGTTGTACCTAGCAACAACCAACTGACACTTTTGTGGACTATGAATGTCGTTGGTACACCCAAATGAAGGGGATTCTGAAGACCGAACTCAAATTTCATTTTGATCACGTCGTAGGCAACAATCTTGCAATTTGAGATGATCGCGAGACAAAGCGTCTTCGAATTGGTGCTGAAAAAACCAAGACTTGTCGGGTAGCCATCTTCAACTTTGCAAGATCTGATAAGGACAACTTTCGAGTACTTCGTGATTTTCTTGTTCTTACCCCTAGTAACATGAATCCGAAAGATTCGAATGTATCCGTCCATGGTAGATACAGCAAAGACGAATCTATGAGGCATGAAAACAATGTCTGTAATTGTCAGGTTCACGTTGACTGTGGCACTTGAGCTCTTTCCCGTGATATTCTTATCCAACTTGGAGGTGTCCCATATCCTCAAACTTCCATACTCTGATCCCGTGACAAAGAATTCTGACGTTGGACAAACAACAACCTTTGTGAATGCCTCCGTCATGTTAGCGTTACCGTTAGCATTGATTTGTGCAACCAAGTTACCTTGTATGTTCAATTCCTTTGCAGATTGTGGAATAGCTTCTCTGCTGCTTTTAATTATAGGTCCGAACTCTGGAAAGTCATCCAAAGTCGGTTCGAAATTGATATTTTGCAAGAATTTCAAAATGTACGGATTTGATCCACTGAAATTATGTCTCATTGTGGCTGAAATCAATTTCTGATTATTGACACTGAAAACCTTGTGAGTAATATTGGCTTGCCGTTTGGTCAGGTGGACATGGTGATGCCTATCTCGAGAAGACAGGGTGTCGTGGTTGAGTTCCAACTCTGCGAGAATATTCGTTTCCACTGTCTGAAGCGATGCACGAGCCTTACCGGAATGCGCTAATATCAATGAGTTCGAGTCCTTTGACGAACGTATGGATAATGTAGAGTTTTCAGGGGGTTGATAAGTACTCTCAGTAACCTTAGAACCATTGGCAATAGGCTCCGACTTGTAGCAAACTTCGAAAAAAATGTTTTTCGGTGGGACATTAACCTTACTAGCAAGTTCATATTCACTCTGCTCGCTTACATTGGCGTAGGTGCTTGATCTTTTCAAGTTCAAAAAATGGTCTTTTAGGGCAAAAACCTTCCAGAGATCTTTATCCTCCAAGCCAACTGCTTTCAATTTTAAGATCCACTGCCGATCTTCAGGGGACAAGGGAATATCCAGGTGAGACTTTGATTCTCCGTCCAACATATTGGAAGAGTTGGCATGGGTAACGTAGACCGATTTACCCATATCTTTGGTGTATGAGATAAGCTTTCTTTTACCATTGGACAGAACAGCTGAGAATTTGGATTGCTTCCAGAACATCGACCGGTTAGTAGCATTGTTTAGCCACGTAAATGTTGCATCATAGACCTGCTTTGACAAAGGCTTCGATAAACAAGGATATAATGTATCCCAATCCAAGGTTGAAATATCGTATGACAAGTACGATTTTATAAGAGGGTAAAGGAAGCAAAACCTCTCTGCGTACAGAAGATTGTCGCTGATCGATAAGATAAGATAGAGCACCGACTGGCGAATCCATTCGTTTGGCTGCAAAAGCAACGTGATGGAGTTGGCCAATAACTCCTTGTAAACGGAAAGCACGTTAAACTCCAACGCTGGGTTAATAAGTCTTTCGCTCACAAAATGATGGAATATCTCAAGTACCTTCAATACAACAAATTGTTCGTGGTCTCCTAGTGTTTGGAACAATAAAGGTAACAAATACTGCTCAAATGCCAATACCCCAACGAAATATCCAATGTCAATAATAGAAGATAGGAATGCAAGCCGAAGTTGGTAATTGGAGTCATTCAAATAAGTGATCAAATGGGGCAAGATGATATCGTTCGTCTTGTCTACTCCAAAATAATGACAAAGAGGAAGAATGTGGTTCACAAGACTTATTCTGACATTGACACTTCGATCAATGAGTAATGCTTCAGCCATATCTTTAAAGTCAATCTCTGATCTAGACTTCGGTACTTCAAGGGAGCCGCCCTCGCCATTTTCGCCATTGATGGTCATTCCATTAGGATCTTCATTATAAGCTCGAGAAAGAGCAGTGAATTTCTCGGAAAGTCTTGCTAAGTAAGGAAGACATATAGCCAAGGTGGATTTGATGTATGTAGACTCTTCGTGTTGTTGGCAGTTAAGGAAAGCTATGCTCTTGAGTCTAGGATTCAAATACTCTGGAAAAGTTAAAGAGTTGATGGCATTGATGCTTGAACATGATGCTAGCAAGGAAGTTATCGCTAGCAACGCGGTAGATGCCACTCTTGTCGAGAATTTCGCATCGTGCGTAAAGTTATAGCTATGAATAGATGTGTCCTCCACTTGTAGTGAAGAGTCGTCGAGAAATTCGTCGATTAGGCTGCAGATATACGGAAGCAGTCTATCAAACTTTGCCGAATCACACACTCTTTCTGAAAATGCAAGAATTAGTTCGATAGCTTTAATTCTGGACTGTGGTCTTTTCGTTGATGCTAAAAGGGTGCAAATGAAATCTAGGATTATCAATGCAGCGTCATCATTCGGGAAAGATCCATTAATTTCAGATGATAACTGAATGGTATATTTTTCTGGAATTCCACCCAAACCAAGGCGCAAAGCCGGAAATTTATCGCCAAATTCGGACTTTGTTTGCTTCTCATACTCGTATCCGAATGCTTTGCTAATCTGTTCATAACTTTCGTAGATTTTCCCAATTTTTAAATCACTTGGCGAGCAATTGTCATCTCCACCCTTTTCAATAGCAAAAAGTTCGTTACTGTTCATCTCGTACATAAAATTGTAGAGAAAGTCATAAAAGTGACATGGAAAACATTTCTCTTTGTATTCTTCTAGCAACAGTGATGCCAGTGGGCGTCTGTTTGGGTCTATGCTCAAAAGTTGTTTTACCATCTGGCGAATATTAATGTCCAGAATTCCGGCGAAATTGGGCTGGAAGTCACCCCGCTTGTACCGGTACAAGTCTGAGAGGGTGAACGTTGGCTCTCCATCCATGTAGAGCTCTGCAATAACACATCCAAGCGAAAATAAGTCCATTGAGTCCGTGAGCTTCATATTGTCATCGTTCTTGCTGTTCTTCAGATAAAACCTCTCTGGTGCCACATAGCATGACCGTCTATCTGAGCTATCAAAATAGAAGACAAATTCGCTTGGATTGTCATCAGGCAAGTACACCGGTTTCGTTTGTTGAGCAAAGTCAGCGAGCACAACCCAATTGGAACTTGTTACTAGTAGGTTCTCTGTCTTGATGTCTCCATGCACAATGTGGAGATCATTGTGGAGTAGTTCCACTGTGCGGAGCAATTGATACACAATCCACAACTTTTCAATCGGTGCCAAAAATGGCCGCAACGAAATTCTATCGTACAAGTTTGTTCTGACCAACTGGCGAACCAAGTAGCCTGCCAGGTCGGTTTCAATGATTCGCTTCCAAGGTAAAACGTTAGCATATTGAGCTAGTAGCCTCGACTCCTTCGCGAGCGAATCCGTAACTGTATTGAGCCGTATTCCAACCTGTGGCGGCTTGATAAATACCTTCACCACGAGAAGGGAACCGGAGTTGGAGTCGTACACTCTAATTGTCTTGAGAAACCTGGAATCGTTGATGACGTCAAGAAACTTGTACCCCGGCAAAACGTCCACGTACGAGCGCAACGCCACAGTGTGAGCATGGGGCGCTAGTAGAGAAAGATTGGCACCCATTGGCAGTAGCTTTGTCGTCTGCCTCTAGTATTGTAAGTATGTAATTATCTGACTTGGGGACTAGATGCACAACTGGGTAGGTATATATCGATTGCCATGGGGTCGTGGCGGAGATAAAGTTAGATGGGGAAAAGATTCTTTTAGAGGATAGATTGTGAATGATAAAGAGGTGATTGTTTAATAGATTCAAATTTGGTTTCCTTCACTTGATTTTTATAATAAATTGTTTTTGAGTGTATATGTTCACCTCGTTTAATCATTTTCTCAAACGTATGAAAACAGTGGTGAGAATAGCATATGGCCATATCATAATAAATGGTAGATTCAGAAAAAAGTCAAAAATCGCTACCTATACACATATTTCTACTCTCCCATTCAGAAATGACTTTTGATGATATACCTCCTAAGTAGAAAAGAATGAACAGCTTTACGCTCTGGCCTTAGAAGGCTAGTGTCTTTGGCGAGAGTCTATCTCTTCGTCAGACAACTCAAACGAGTCGAACCGACGCAATCCCACCGTCTCCTCGTTTTCGTACTGTTCACGAGAAATTTGCATGGATCTTCTCATGGACGAAAATCCCCCCACACCGTTGTCCATTGGAGCCATATCCTTGCCGTTGTGAACGCCAAAAAGCTCTCTCTCACGGCCCTCATTCTCCTTGCGCGAGATATTGAGTAAGTAGACTCCAGAAAAAATGATGAGGAATCCAAGCAACAAAGAGATGATGTTGACGGCCAGGGTGGTGTTGAAACCCTTGAAAAGAATGAATGAAGCCACCAAGGTGAAAGTGGTGAAAGTAACATAGTAGAGCGGGTTGACGATGGAGGTGTCGAACTGGTCCAACGCCTTGTTAAAGTAGTTCATCTGGGTCAAGATGCACACCACCACCACGAGAATAAAAACGTATGTGGAGATATGGGTGAACTGGTTGTTTCCTGCCAACGTCAACTTCAAGGCAAGTCCGAACGCTTTGATGGACATGACCGAGATGGAGCCCACGGTCGAGCAGATGGAAATGTAGATCATGGGGTTTGTGTCGCCGTACTTGGGCACGATCTTGTAGATCATGAAAAGAGAGTACGCTGTCACCATAAACGAGTAGAACAAAAAGCCCGGCTGCGTGGCGTTGTTCAACATCTCGTCGATGGTCTGGATGTCCTTATCTGGAGGAGCATGAAGAACAATAATCACCGAGCCCATCAAGCAGATGGCACAGCCCATCTTGCCCAAGACTCCAAGTTCTTCCTTCAAGAACACGGCAGCCAACACAGCTCCGATGATGACGGAAAGAGCACCCAACGGCGTGACCAAAATGGCTGGAGCGAACGTGTAAGCAGCGAAGTTGGCCACCTCACCCACCGCCATGGTGGCTATACCAGCCCACCAGATGGGGTTTTGCAAGTATTGGTGGCCCGTGGAGTTGTCTGCGCCGGATCTGGATGTGTCCATCAACCCTTTTTTCGTGATGATGAAAGACGTTCCGATCGCCAAAGACGACGACATGGCTAGCGCAAGCCCGATGTACTTGTCGTCGACCATAGTAGAAGTTGGTATGTTCGAGGACAAATGAACAGCTGCTATATGCCTTTAACTATGAATGCGGGAACCTTTACCTCCGGGAAGTGGGCAGGTGCTGCGTAACTGAGAAGTGAAATGAACCAAAAAAGAGTGTGAAGATGCTTGGATAGAAAATGCGTGGACAGAAAATCAGTGGACAAAAAATCAGTGGACAAAAAATCAGCGTAAATGATTCTCTATTGCGAAAAGTGGAAGATGAAAACTTAAATGCGATGGTGTTCTTGGATGAATTCTGGCGCATTAGTTTTTTTTTGCTGGATGGTTTAGCTATGGCCAGGTTTCACTCTCTCAGTAGTGTAGCGAGCATTCGCACACAAGTAAGCTCCACTATACAATACAAGAAACTAATGTGGATGCGGAACTTTGTATAGTCACGACCGCAAGCATTTACATTGAATTACTTTCAATTTCATTTATTTGCTTTCAATTACTTTTCTTAGCTTTCAATTACTTTTTATTAAATTTTCATAACTTTTAATCACATTTATTTATACCTTTCATGAAAACTTACTCAAGCTCTGATTTTTGGCCGCCAACTTCATTCTTTGCGTGAATACCACCTGGGCATATTGTACACTGTATTTCGCACTTTTTGCCTAGTTTACCTGGCTACTACAAACTGTCCTGCGCAACCTGGTAGATCCACTGTGCCAGGAAGAAGAATACGAAAATACGACCGAATAAGGAAAAGAAAAGGTAAAAATGTGTCTAGCACACGTCAACATCAGTAACCAACTGACACTTCTTCCCAAACGTAAATCTACTGTTACTATCATTGACAGCCTGGCTTATCTCACGCGAGCCTTATCAGCCAACGGTCAGATGATGTGTTGAACTCAACCGAATCCGAAACAGGCACTGCCTCCGTCCGAATCGGCAAACGAGAAAATATACTACAATAGAAAAAGAAACCTCTGTAAGCCCCGACTCCCAAAAAACACTTTCCCCTCTCGCCACTCCACGAAGTCCAGTCACCTGCTAATCACCACCTGATCTTATCGTCATTAACGCATAAATTAGTCTACTCACTCCCATAGATAGCAGACGGCTCACGAGCTTCATCCGTCTGAGAGTTTATATACTTTTGTTTGAGATTTTCTGCTGGAGCCTTGTATTTTTTTTCCGAGGCATCTTAACGTTTCATGAGAGTTTCGACTTCTCTCCCATTCCCGTTATTCCTTCGCGTTCGTACCACAGTTTAAAGGTGCGTTGACCATCTATATTTGCCTCCTCGTTCACCACAAGGTTTTCCTGGGTATATCTACACTATTCTGCCCGGAAACGTCCCCTTGCAGAGCCAAAACTACCTTTGAGTTGACTTGGCCATATTTTCTATTTTCAAAACTTGAAGTATCCCGAGATTGTCAGCCATGAATAAAGAGCATGAAGAAGGGGCTGAAACTCAGCACGACGTGACATCTGCGTCGTTGCGGAAGCTTCTCAGCTCCCATCTGTCCATCTATAATGCGCTAACAAACCCTGAACTTGACATTAACCTCCCCAACTCGCCAGCCAGGGACCGGCTCACCCCGCCTCCATTGGACTTCCCCGTTGCTACTTTGGAGCCACTTCTGTCATGGCTGCCGATCAACGTCAACACTGGAACAATGCCTGATTTGGCTTCTCGGATCCATAATTCTTCTGTATCTCCGCGGCCCTTGAGCGCCTCGATCTTGTCGAACACTTCAGACGAGGATAATCATTCAGACTCTATGGTGATAGTGCCCTCACTAACGATTGTCACCGGTAGCAAAGTGATGGTATTCGAGACAGATGAAGAGGACGACGGAGATGAGTACACTTACGTCCGGAGCGGGAGATCTGTCTACTCAGTGCCACAATTTGGAGACGAGGAAAAGACTCTCACCAGCAACTCCAACAACGCAAACAAGCACATTGCCCCACCCAGCAATCTGCACAGCCTGTTTATCATGCCGAAAATGTCGTTGTCTGAGAACGGCAAGCAGGTTCAGTTAACTATTCTCAGCACTTGTAATGATGCACTCAAGATGGAAACGCAGGCGTTGATTGACTTCATCAAGAACAACGTAGATGTGCTGCTGAAGGTCCGCGTCAACCATTTAGTGATTGCACAGTCGCCGCTGAAATTCGATATGTCGCTAGTGAAGAGTTCTAGCTTGCTTTTTCTTGTCAATGATGGCTCCTTGCTATTCATCGAATTCATGGATGCCTTACTTCGGTGTGATCGTGAAGACCTGCTTCCCAAGCTTACTGTGATCAACATCATGACAACAAACTACTTCATCAATTTGTTCGAAATCATCCACAGTACAAGACCACATCAGATTTGGAAAACCCCTTCCCTACGCAACTCGAAGTTGCTATGCAAGATGAAGTCGTACATTGATGAGGAGTTGAGTGATGGGACTATTGGGAAACATGCACAGGCATTCAAGGCAAGGTCGAGGAAATTTAACATGAAACACAGAAAGACTGACTGCAGTGATTTTAAGAAACATTCGAGCTCCGTGTACGACAGCTTGAAACCCACTCGCAAGCCGGATTACAAATATATCGAAAAACAAATTCGTTCTGAAATGCTGATGTCACTGAGCTATGCCCACATTGATCCTTTGCAATTATCGTCCAACTTGAATCACATGAGAGCACTTCTAGGAGCTTTCAAGAATTTCTTTGACTCGGGTTCTTCAAGTCCATCATGTCCATCTCCAGATGAGAATGATGACCTAAACATTCTTCGGAGGAACATGTGGCTTATTTGTAGCTTTTCGATTGGTATTGGCATGGGTGTTACAGTGGCTAGCGGGGCAGTCGCTTTTTTGGGAAAGAGCTTGAGCGATTTCTCCAAGAGCTTGTTGCCTGTGAAGTCAGACATTGTCGGATCTTGTCAGCAGTTTGTTGCTACTGAGGGATCCGCTAGAAATTTTTCAACGTCTGAAATGGCCGATAACTTGTTAGGGGTGATGGAAGTGTTCAAGGGATCTATAAACAATGTCTCCAAAACGGCAGTTGACAGCTTGGTGCTGCTAGTGGATAATTCAGTTGTTAATTTAATCATCGAGTATCTGAGCTTTGCGATAAAAGAATTGAAGTACATCAGCGCATTAACAACGCAATCTGTACTTGGGGGATTTAATAAGTCCAGTAACATCTTGATGGCAATGGTGTGTTGAAGGTTTAACAAAGTGTTTATGTCTAGTTTAATTCTTCTAATTTGTTTGTTCATACAACAAATTCTATGTTTCTTACATGGGAATATATTCTATTACTTTAAGTATGTACAAGCTTACCTCTTAACTCACCATAAAACTCACATTCTTGTAGAAGTCCAACATTGGGTTCTCTCCTTTCTTTGTTGTGGTCAGCTCAACATCTGCCCATTGGTCCAAAAATTCTTGATGCAGCTCAACCTTAGCTAATTTACCAGTCACTTTTCTATACATGTCACTGGCAAGATTGAAGTCAGTAGGGAACATGATATCGAAGTAACCCTGGTGGCACATGTATGTAGAAACATCCACCATCTTGTCCTGAATAACGGTTTGCACGACCGGAGCATTATAGTAGCCCTTGATTGAGTTTGGTAAGCTACTGAAATCGGAGCTGACCAAAGAGTGATTTGGAAATCTGTACTTTAAAATTTGGAAAAATTGCAAAAGTCTTGTTGGCACAAATTCTCCCGGAGTCAAGTTGTCTTTTAGAGGAACGATCTTATTCTTGAGGGACAACTTTGCCGACGAGTGAAGCAATGGATGTATGGAATCCTTGTTTGTGAGGAATGGGACCAAAGTGGCAAGCTTTTTGGCACGGCCAGCAATGGTTTCTGCCTGCTGCAAGATTGGATACTTTCCGTTTTCTCGCAAATGCAAAAATGCATTGGTATAGTAGCTCAACTCTGGAGCGAAAAATTCATAGAAGTCACCTTCGTCATCGATGAGCACATAACCTTCGTATGGTTCGCCTGTTGTAGCATCGTAACGCACCAAATCGTGAGCGAAATTATCGAAAACTTCGAGGGCGATGAAAAAACATGGCTGCTCCACTGTTTTGTCCCATTTAAAAATCGACTTGTTGATAATCTCAAGTTTCTCAGAATCCAAATCTTGCGCCAACAACTTCTGCTTCATGGCCAGCGAGAACTGCTTAAGTGCCAACTGAGACGAAATCTCGATGATCTTGTACTGTGTTCTCTTGTAAATATCAGGCTCATTAGTCTTGATGTAGTTTAAGATGTTGCACATCAAAGTTCCATTACCACCTCCCATTTCGTAAATGATTAAGTCGTCGTATGGATAGCTTCCGTTGAGTTTGTAGTTTACCACAATGTATCTGGCGAGGGCTTCTCCATAGTAAGGAGAAAAAAGCTCTGTGGGTGTATGCCACAACTGAATAGATTTCTTCGTCTTTGCCGGGCCTCCGGTAGCTACTAGGTCCTGACGCTGAATGTTTTTGGCATGCTTGGCAAAAACCAGCTTACTGGAGGATTCGGATGATTCTCCAAACTCCTTGAATGGGTCCACAATCTGTTGAGGAGGATTTATCTCATCATATTTGGAGTAAGCTTTCTGCCATGCGTCCATGAAGTCGTCCACGTCCTCAATGTTGTTGTAGTCAAAAGGTTTGTCGTTGTGAAAGATCTCAACCTCTTTCGAGAAGTAACCATAGTTAGGGTTGTATAGCGAATCCTCTATGAAATCAGAGACTATCATCTTCACCTTCTTTGGTCGGTGCTGCAATCTGCCCAATCTAGAGGAGTTTGTCATGGGATATCTATCAAACACATCCTGTGGAGAGTGGTTGTGGAATGGATAGTTGGTGGCATTTTTGTAAATATACTCAAGGACATTGAAAGTACTCGACTCGCTTCTTTTATCCTTTTGAAGCGGATGTTCTCTCTGTAGGCCAGAGGGGTGGTCTTTGCCGACGACACTGGTCAAGTCAGCGGACACTTTGAATGCAAAGGTATCTGGTCTGATGGAATATTCATGATGCTTTGTGTCGACCTCCTCCTTGAACTTGGGCAAGTTTTTGAGCTTTGGAGCGTTTTTAATATTCTTAAAGAGCGTTCGCCTACTCCATCTGGCAACCACGCCGTGGTATCTGAGAAGCATTAGGGTATACTTCAAGTAGTAGAAGTTTAGATTTGTATGGTACAGGAGCTTACCACCAAGACACCTCTGGTACTAAATGGGTGTATTGGGAGGTAAAATCGGAAAAAGCAAGACTTCTAGGAAAACGAGAGGTCTCACGAGTCGCTTAAATTGGCATTTGTATTTCGCTTACACCAGTTTGTGAATTGTCTGTCTCATTATGTTGTGTACATGTCTCTATACTTTGCTTAGCCAGTACTCAGCAAAAATCTACCTATATATCTAAAAAAAGTTGGGGGACGTCGAATGATTTCAAGCTCACGAGTTGCCTAGAATGTGATTCTATGGCCATCGTCATTCAGATACGTAATTGCACTTTTTCTGTTCTTCCAACAGATCTCCAATTCTTCAAACCCTCATATGAAGTGAGTGTTCTCCTGACCATCAAACTCGTCCATGCATTCAATAATCGTCTTGATATTGTCAATGGCATTGCTGATCGCCACTCGTATGACTCTGTCGGAAACTCCAGCAAATGTGCATTTTAGTATGTTCTCATTGGCTTCATATTCAACGGAGATCTCGTCTTTCTTCAACACTGGATCCACAGAGATGCTATTACAGGCAATAGTGGCCTGTCTTGGGGTCACAAAGGGAATATCTATCGTAACAGCGTGATCGAGTTGATTCATGGCTCGAAAACTTGTGCAAGTAGATGGTGATACTCAAGGTTGATTTCGCTATTCTGCACACTCTCTCATCGTTCATGTGGTTAACATTATCTAAATACAGCTAGTATACAAAATGAAAAAAAACCCGGCAGTCGTTCAGATAGCCTGGAATCTTATATGCGGTTAGCACATTACCGGGATGGAGTTGCTAGGGTCGATACCCCAGCCATGCGTATGGATCCTTCTTAATGATATGATGGCAGAACTTGGTGAACTGCTCAATGCCATGTAATCAATTGTGGCGTTGCTTAGTGTAGTATTGCAGGTGTGCTTCCGCCATGAGTGCTAATGACTTCGATCATGGCGTGCTCTCTCGATCCAGTTATGCTGGATGCTCAGGTTACTTCTGCAACTGCTTGTCTCGTAGATGATGTCACTCAATTGCCGTTTCTTCGTCGCTTTCGACGTAGTCCACATTCGCTATCAAACACATGTGGTTGCGATCGTCGCTCGAAATTGTTATCTTCAGCTGCGGTCTTTGAAGCAGAAGTGTGCAAAGTCTTGAGTCTCACACCCAGTCCTGCTGGATGGAATCGCTTAAGTTGACGAGTGTTAACCACGGGTACTTTTGAGAAACCTGGATTCTTGACAAGCGAGAACGCGTAGTTGGAAAAGCTTCGAAAAGGTTGATGATATTCTTTAGATGCTTCATTCCCATTGGACGTGGCCTGCTTAGATCTGAAAGGTTGAGACGACACATTTCTAGAGGCATATGAGTCTTTGGAAGCACTTATAGGTTCCAAGCCAACTGGCTTTCTCAGAAAATTGCTAGCTGTAGCAGGCGGCATAGCTGGATAATTGGTATATCCGCTATTTTTCAGATCTTTCGAATCAGAAACAACTTGCGTTTTCGTTAAGCCTTTGCTGGTCAGTGGTAATGTTCCCACTTTTGAAGTTGAGGAAACCTTCTTCTTTTTGCTCTCCAAATGACGTTTCAAGCTGAGGCTATTCTCAATCTCTCGGCGCAAAGTTTCATCTCCGTCTTTGCTCAACGTATACTCCTCTTGAGCTTGTAGGCGTTTAGGCTTTCTCAAACTTGACTTTCTACCGAGCAAGCTTGAAGATATTTCAGCCATTGGAGAATTAGACAGCAGCTTATCTGATTGTTTTGTCAGCGACTTTACCAGATACTTTGAGATTCTCTGGGCACCTTTATTCTTTTCCAATTCCGCAGACCTTTTCAGCTCTCGTTGAATCTTATAAAGTTTGGAAAGATTCTTTTTCCATTCATCTTTGTTGGTAGAATTTTCCAAAGCCAACCTTGCTATATTCAATTTTGGGGTCTTACAAACGTTCAAGTTTTGAATCACAGGTTCACGTGGAACGAATTTGTGATTCTTAAGGTGCTGTAAAATGCCACTGTTGGACTCGAGTATTGAAGTATCAACAGCTTTCAAAAGGCTATTGATATCATAAGATTCACCAGGGCCAATCGGAGAGGGATGAGATGGAGTAATGCAATTCATTCCAACCTCTTTTCTCAAGACGAAGTCAATATCGACTTCAGAGAAGAATGCGCAAGACTGTGGAAGCTCTTTGATTCCAAGCTGTTCACAAAACATTGCTCGTGTCCATAAATTGCTTATTTGAAGCAACAACGCACAAAGCAACTTTTGTTCTTCTTTGACAAAGTATCTCAACTCATCGTGAACAGTGATCATCAATCTGGCATCTACTTTGAACTTTTCGATCAAATACTCCATAGACACGATTAATAAGTGAAGATAGTCAACGCCACTACTCTGAATGGTCCAATTGATTCGGGAAGTGAGGTAGTTGTTCTTGTTCAAATATCGTTGTGTGAGTGCGTCGGTGATCGATGCACCCAACACCGGGGTTTTCGGATTATCTTGATAAGCAATAGTTTCAAGAGCATTGAACATCACAGACTCAGTGCCTCCATGATATGTTCTCCTTTGAATCAATTTTGAGTGGCTAACAAGACCCTTCGTCTGTTCATAAAGCTTATGAGCCTTCTCCTCAGCCTCGGCATCACTCAACGACGCATTACACTGTTTCAATAATCGAGTTGCAAACTTTACTCCAGCACCATAAATACGTCCATAATTGAAGACTTTTGCATCATTTCTCAGGATTCCCATGATTTCTGCTGTTTTTGAGTGCAAGTCTGTTTTTTCTTGCTTGTCACCTTCCAAAGTCATCCAGCCAAGCGCTGTTCCACCATGTATTTCAAACAGAGAATCACCAATCAATGATGCAATCCACAACTCTTCAGAGTCAACATCGGCACCTACGAAAGCATAACCCTCAGGAGCTTCAATCATCGCTTTGAGCTCCGAACCAATACGGTTCGCCTTACTGTTCGAAGCAGTAAGCCAAGTATTCTCAGTAGCACGTCTCGTGACAGTTCCCATCACGCAAAGTTTAGGGAGAATAATACCCATATTCTTGTGAGATTTGCAATTCTTCTTTGTATCAAAGAACTTGTTCTTTTCACCTTTTGGATCCGCATAAACAACAAACTGGTCCATTATTCTTGCTCTATTGCCCATCCAGTAGGAAGCAGTGGCATTCAAATCAAGAATTTCTTTCGCATAGTCATACTCAGAGGTTAAAACTCCGCTGTCAAAAAATTGCTTATAGCTCTTTGACATGATATGTGTACATCTTTTCTTTGGTCCTTCTGGATGTGGAACTTTGAAAAGCTCGTAAGCATTGCCATCATCCCGAAGCTCTGGCAACATGATCTCAAGATCTTCCTCACTAAGCTGCGCCTTGCTATAATTTTTGGCTTGAATTTTCTCCACTGTGTCATTCACGAAGGGCACTTTAAAGCACCATCCCTCTGATTCAGTCCAAATCAACGGATATCCTTCCCACTTAAGTCGCAAAAGAAGTGGCGTGATGCGAGTTCTCACTGTGATGTTCATTTCACGAAGCCTTTCACCATCTTTCTCTGTCGTAGTTTTGAATAAGTCTCTGTACCACTCAGGATAACCTGTGAGATACGCCTGTCTAGAATATCGAGTTCCATCTTTCCGGAGTCTCTCTGGCTTGATGGTCCAATTAAGCTGTTTGAGCCATGGATCCAGCTCGTAGTCTGTTTTGAGCTTGATATCGTCCTCCTTGATGTATCGAACCAATTCGTTCACTCTTTCCTTAAGAATAGAACCCACCTCCTCTCTATTTTTCTGATAGATAGACTCAGCACTCTCTAAGTAGGTGTCCCATTTCTTCGTTGTGGGCAAAAACAATGTTCCCAACAGCCTTAAAGCAGCAAAAGAAACAGGATGAGGGTTCTTCTTGCGGAACTCGGGAAAGAGCTTTTGCGTCACCTTGTAGGTTGCAATAACATCGTCAGCGCAATAATTCATCAATTCCTGGAAATTTTCCGTGATGTCTTCGATATTGGTGGAGGAAAAAGTATCACGGATATCCTTATTCATTTCGATACCACAGTGAAATTCTGCAACATTAGCCAATGAGTTCAGCGAACCTTTATTGAGCCAAGGGTCGTCCATGAGTTCTTGAGCGACATCTGAAGCCGAAAGTCCTGCTAAAGGGTCATGCGCATCCAGATCGTAATCTGAAGAGCCATCTTCTTGAGATTCTAGCTCGGCATTTTCGACCGCAAGTTTGTGTTTTCGAAATTTGTTCCATGTGGGCCGCTGCTGGGAACAGAAGCCGCTTAATGCAATATGTAACGCCATTGAGTCGAGAAAGTATGCTTTCGACTGCTTCACCGAGTATTCCTCTAGTATTCTCGCGCGGTCATAACTGACATTGAAGCCAATTAAAAGCTTTGGGGATGCCTGGGTATCAAATGGGATAAAGTGGTCCCAATTGGAATATTTGCCATCTTTGGAATATTCCGTGAGTAGTGGAGATACCCAGCCGTACCATGCCTTCGACGACATCGCCGTGCACATGACCGCATAGTTTGATCGCTTATACATAACTTCCACATCGAACACCAATTCGTCTTCTAGAGGATGGTCTACTGGTTCTGGCGGTGACCCTGGAGCGTACCTAGTCCAGCCACTTTGAAAGAGCCATTTTGAAGGTTTGCGCACTGTCAGTCTAGAAGCGTTGAGGAAATCCTCGGCCATTGAGAGGTAGGGCTGAGCATATCTGTATCCGATCCTTGTGAAGTGTTCATCGAGCGAACCTTTCCCTACCAACTCAGGAAGATTGGGGATGGTGATTGGGTCTGCAATCTGGGTCTTCTTGCCCAAGAGACCATTTTTATCCAAGTGCTCTTGTGCTAGTGAAAGTAGTTCAGGATGTGCAGCCTTCAAGTAGTCATCAGGCGAAGTTGTGGGAAACACCTTCCTCTGTAAGTCGCTAGAAAGATACTGAATGCCAACTTGATTAATCCGGGGAGCCTCATGAGCAACGGCGGAGGATATGATTCGTCTTTTTGGGACAAAGTGCCGTAGACTCGGTAGAAGTCTGGCCATTTTCCA
Source organism: Sungouiella sharkensis (assembly GCA_030567015.1). Lineage (NCBI taxonomy): Eukaryota > Fungi > Ascomycota > Pichiomycetes > Serinales > Metschnikowiaceae > Sungouiella > Sungouiella sharkensis. Next base: position 57,820 of record JAJLRN010000015.1, on the reverse strand, counting down.
AGAGAGCAGATTAATTGAGTGTCTTGCGGTAGGAATGAGTAGCAAGCACCAAACGCAATCTTAGCCAATTCACAATGTCGATATATGATGTCGATGCTTCTTGATGTGATGATTGTCGCCAGTTTTGAGAGAAAGGTAAATAGGGCTGCATGTAAGATGAGATCACGTGAGAGGCCATTTGGGACATTGAGTTTGGTCCCAATCCATGGGAGCTATGAGAGAGTATTTTGGAGTAGATTGGCATGGAATTATTCAAGATGTACATTTGATCAGTTTTGTATTGTAAAATTTCTCCAATTTCCTTAAAGGTTTTCTTTCCAAAGGTTTTCGAATTTAAGTCGAGACCGTTTTGTTGGGGTAGGGTATGGCAGGAATAGAGGTGCGTGAGCAATCCAAATACGAGCAGAAATCCTCCAGGAACGTATATAGAAAACACCTTCAAAACAAGCCAAACCACAAAACATATTATTAAAAGTAGAAAACAACACTTCGAATTACTTTCACTCTACACTTGATCGCATGGTGCGGTTGAGGTTGGTGCAGTTGAGGTTGGTGCAGTTGAGGTTGGTGCGGTTAAGGTTAGTACGGTGTCTTCGGCCATACTGGCTTCCTCCCTTCTCTAAACTGAGGGCGCCTTTCTCTTTTGTAAGTTCTCCTCTGGATGTCAATTTGTATAGATAATAGTTTATCTAGCCTAACAAAACTGTAAATATTAGGGGTTGTCTAATATAACAAATTTGTATAAATGATGGTTTGTCTAGCGTAACAAAACTGTATAGATAGTAGTACTGCGAAACGAACTTGTATAGACAATGGTTTGTCTAGTATAACAAACTGGTATAGATAATAGTACTACTGCGAAACAAATGTGAATAGATAATAGTTTGTCTAGATAATAGTACTACTGCGAAACAAACTTGTATAGATAATAGTTTGTCTAATATAACAAACTTTCACAGATAGTAGTTCGTTTGGTTTTACAAACTGGTATAGATAGTGGTACTACTGCGAAACAAATGTGAATAGATAATAGTTTGTCCGGTACAACAAACTGGTATAGATAATAGTACTACTGTGAAACAAATGTGTGCAGATAATATTTGGTTTAACATAACAAACTTGCACAGATAATAGTTTGTCTGGTATAACAATTTTGTATACATATTAGTTTGCATAGTATTACTAATTTGTATGAATTAAGTTTGTCTGATATAACGAACTGGTATAGATAACAGTTTGGCTGGTAAAACAAATTTGAATAAATAATAGTTTGCGTACTATTACAAACCTGTCTAGATAAAAGTTAGTCTGATATGGCGAACCGGTGTAGATAATAGTTTGCCTAGTATTACAAAAACTTGTCTAGATAAAAGTTAGTCTGATATGGCGAAGTTATTTGAATAGTAGTACTACTGGCGAAACAAATATGTATAAATAATAGAACTACCAGGAAAATGTACAGATGATAAATTGTGTAGCAAAACAAGTTTGTATAAATAACAGTACTTCAAGTAAAGCAAAGAAGACACGTATTTAATACTATGATCGCTGACAATGGTATTGCAGCATTAAAAACTCCCTTCTAGAAGCCAATGTACCCGGCAATTGATCCGTCGTCTAAATAATTGCGGTAAATGAAGCCAAATTTCTACTTTTCATAAACGTATCCAGATAATAGAAAAAACGCCCAGCCAGCAAAACCCAAAAAGTAAACAAACAAATCAAATACTTACAAGCACCTCGCGCACCTAAAGAAACCGCATAAATAGGCGGTGGCAGCAACTACTGCACCAATTAGGAACAACGTAAACATTCAAAAGCAAGAGTCTCCGGCATACACACGGAGGTCCACTACAACAACATCAAGAAAAAAACTACTTCCCACGACATTATTTTCGCACCAATGTCTGAGTTCAAAACGTTCAAAAAGGCAGACTTGGCCAAGGTGGCCAAAACCGTCGGCATTCCCGTTCGGTCCAAGGACACTAAACAATCGTTGCTCGAGAAGATCGAGACTTTCGTCGAGGAGTTCCCAGAGAGAGCCAAAGAATTGATCGAGGCCACTGGCGACGACGAGGTGGAGGTTGCTACTTTGGTTGAGGATGCTACCGAAGAAGAGGACGAAGAAGAGGAAACCGAGGATGCTGGAGAGGAGGAGGAGCCGGAGGACAAGGACTACAATGCTCCACCTCCAATCAACTTGAAGGAATGGATTGTGGATCCTGCCATCGATTTATTTGAGAAGACGTACGAATCTGCGTTGGAGCTCACTGACCGTGTGGGAATCACCACCTTGGAGTACAACGACGAATTAAGAGAGTCGTTGTCCCGCACGGTGTCGCTCAATTACTTAGAGTTGGCGGTGGAGTTTGGCTACTTCTTGTACTTCTACGTGCCATTGGTTGCAGTCAAGCACAACAAGCTGATCCACCAGGTGTTCAAAGACAACATTTCTCAGTTGAACGACATCTCTTTCCCTGTACCAGACGTGACTGCGTTGGCCAACTTCACTGTGGGCTCCGTCTTTGTCAACTGGGGCTTGTATTCCGTTTTGATTCCATTGATCGTGGCCTACTACGTCAATTTCTCTAGAAGAGTCGTGGTCATTGAGGGCGAAGACGACGAAGAGGAGGCTTCCTTTGTGGTACGTCTTTACAAGTATGATCCATTTATCTTTGCCTTGACCAAGGTAGTGATCTTCTACTTAATATTCAAGAACGGTGCCTTGACTACCATTGATACGTACAAGGGCATCGTCCACGCTTTAAAGAACCACCTCTTCATCCAGTTGGGCATCTACCACCGTTTTGTCACCGGCTTGGGTAACTTTCCCCTCATCATTGGTGTTGCCAACGTTGTGGTGGGTCTCTACTCGCAATTCGAGGACTACTAAGTTCCGTTCTCTTTCAATTCTGTTCTCTTTTGTCTTAGCTCTAACTTTATGTACAATTGACTCGCGAGAGTGTTCTTTGTTACCTACTCTATCATTGTCGTCGTAGCATCACTTCACCGGCCATCTTGTATTGATTCCGATAAGCTCAAGATCATCAGTCAATTCCTCAGCATTTGCGCCTGCCGGTCCAATGAACTGCTTCATGATCTTTGCGACAAGTGCTGCCTCTGTGTTTTGTTTTGCTGCTGCATCGCCGAACACGGGCTTAGGGGCAGCCCTTCTTCCAGGTCTGCGCTTGCAAGGAGGCGCACTACCATCTGTAGCGTTTGTATCTGAGCCGGAAGTAACCCGATCGTAAAGCGGACTCTGGAATATTGGATGCCAGGCGCTCTTGATCTTTCCAGTGTTGTCCTTGGCAGGACCACTCTTTTGTGGTGCATCACCCACTATTAATTTGAACTCTTCTTCAGTCACCAACGGCATCATATCGTGAACGATAGCGTGGTGTTCTCTGTCAGTAAACACCTTGCGGTAAACATCAGCATCAAAGTCTGGATGCGAGTCAGGAGGAAGTCCCTGGTCTTCATTCAAGATCGAAGCCCTGAAAACTCCCTTGATGGCACTCAGATAATCGTTCTCGGTGAATCCATCATATAACTTGGCACTCTCCTTGCTTCGTATGTTGAGGAGATCACTGTCTGATTTCGGGTCAGTGGCTTCATGGAAGATTCGCTTCTGGTGTTCGAAAAAGTACTTTAATTTCTGGAGCTTGTTGATCATCAGAGAGTTCATGCTTTTGTATGTTTTGTTTGACGTCTGGTAGAATGCAGATGCAACTTTTAGTTTCTCGTAAGTGTAGTAGAATTTCAATCGAAGAAGCTCCAAGTCTCTATACGTTTGCAACTTTCTCACGTATCGGTCCAAGCTTTCATCATGGATCACTGTGCTATTGTCATCAAACGAGATATGCGACTGCTGGAGTGTTCTCAATCTCGAGAGCAACTTCAACTTCTTGAGAGCGTAGATCTCGTCTCTGTGCTTGCCAACATAGCTTGTCAACTCACCATACGACTCTGAGAGCTCGCGTCTCCGCTTCTCTCTCAGTGCACCGGCAGCGTTGACGATGTCTCGACTTCCGCCAATGATGATCGCCTCGCGAATGTCAGCTTCCCTTTGCTCCTCAATGTCTCTGTCTGAATACTCATAAGATGCTCCAGTGTGCTTTGCCAAGGTCCGGCCCCGGCTCGAAACCAATGGCGACACTTGTATAAACTCAGTTTTCATTGGCAGATCCACCACCACTTTACCAGTATGCTTATCCACCGCGTAAGGATCGTATGCGTTGGAAATATCAACTTGCTCGGCATAATCGACATATTCATCATATCCCGACTCCAGAAACAGCTCTTCTGAGTCGCTCTGATCATCCTCAGCCTCAGGATCGGACTCTTGTCGACTGAGCTGCACAATCCTATCTAACTTGGCAATCGTCAATCCGTCGGCCTCAGCCTGCGCTCGAAGATCGAAGATTGACCCCGCTGCACTTGCCACTACCATATCCGCCCTTGGCAAGTGTTCCAGAGCAGTGAGCCATCCAGAAAAGACCTCGCTCGGAGTAAGCAGGGAATGGTCCGAAATCAACGGATACGGCATGTAATTTGGAGGAGGGAATGGGAGCGGAGCCATTACTGGGTATATGTCGGTATTGTCTAGCCCTATACGAGACAGCAGGTTAGCGTTTGCTATCGCCTGGAGCTGGGACGCCGATTTCCGGCCTCGTTTCTTCACCAACACTGGATCGGCAAGTAGCTTGTCTGGCCGAAGCACAGGGATGGGTGGATACACAAACGGCACCATCATGCCGACACCGTTGTACGGAAGCTGCGAGGTCACCGCAGGAGCCACCGGCGGTGGGAACCTCTGGAGCACTTGGGTCATTTGGTCGTCCTGCTTCTGCGAATTGTGACTTTTCACATCGACAAAGAAGTCCGACGCAGTGAACGGCGAGCTAACGATCGGGAAAATATCCTGAGGCACACAGTGGGCAAGCAACAGAAATTGCTGGCCAGAAAGCACCAGATTGGCATGTCTCGGCGACGATATTTGCGCCAGTAGTCGAGGCTGCTTGAAGACGGCAGCCATCTGGTCTGGAGTAGGTAAGTTGTCGGCGTAGGGTCGCTTTAAATCAGCCTTGGACGAGAACATCGGATAGGCCACGGTTACTACCGGGAATAGATACTTAACCGAGGAGTTTTTTCTTTTGCTGCCACGGAAGAATGGATGAAAGACCAGTGGGTGCAAAATGTCGAGGGTGACGTACAGAAAAAAATTAACTAAGAATTATGGAACGGCCCTTGTCTGCCGTATTGTGAGGGTACCAATTCTTGAAGCCAGACAGTGGCAGATACGGAGAAATGGAAGATAAATAAAACAAAGGTATCGAGAATGAAGGATGGCCGAGGAAAAAAATTTGTGTTTGATTTCCGCCTTTGGTGTTTATTGACAGTGTTCTCGTTACCACATAGGGGTCTATTTATCGGTTGATTTTTAAGGAGATCGCGGCTTCTGTACAAGAAAGCGACCGCCTGCCATTTCCTGAATGGTATCGTCCCGAATGGTATTGTGTCGAAGAGTATTGGTGAGCTAGATTAAATTTTAACAATGTAAGGAAAGATGGAGACAGATGCGATGTCAAGTTGCGCAGAAGAAGAGAAAAGCTTAGATGGGCAGAGTGAAGTATGATTAAACTAAGAACAAGGAAAGTGGTGGGGCTTTACTTGAAGTATAGGCTTAAGGAAGAGTTAGGAAGGGAAGTTTAGGAAAAGCGAGCAGAGGTACTTTAAAAAAAGCGAGAATTGGAAGTTTGAGAAAAGCGAATTGTGAACTTTAGGAAAGAGAGCAGAGGGAGGTAAGGAAAAGAGAGCAGTGGAAGTTAAGGAAAAGAGAGCAGAGGAGTTTTAGAGAAAGAGAGTATAAGCTCGAGGAAGCGCGAGAAGTGGAAGTTTAGGAAAAGAGAGCAATGAAAGTTGAGGAAAAGCGAGAAGTCGAAGTTTAAGAGAGTAGTGGAAGTTTAGGAAAAGAGAGAAGCGCAAATGTCGGAAAAGAGAGCAGAGGAAGTTTAGGAAAAGAGAGTATAACCTTGAGGATATGCGAGAAGTGGAAGTTTAGGAAAAGAGAGAAGCTAAAATGTTGGAAAAGAGAGCAGAGGAAGTTTAGGAAAAGAGAGTATAACCTTGAGGATATGCGAGAAGTGGAAGTTTAGGAAAAGAGAGAAGCTAAAATGTTGGAAAAGAGAGCAGAAGAAGTTTAGGAAAAGAAAGTATAAGCTTGAGGATAAGCGAGAAGTGGAGGTTTAGGAAAAGAGAGAAGCGCAAATGTCGGAAAAGAGAGCAGAAGAAGTTTAGGAAAAGAGAGTATAAGCTTGAGGATAAGCGAGAAATGGAAGTTTGCGAAAACCGTCCGACAAGGAAATGAAGCCAAGTAATGGACTATGGGCTGGGATTCATGTGACAACATTTTTACTCCAGGTGCTTCTAATTATCGTAATCGTTCTTGCTTTCTATTTGTTTGAATCTAGCACTGCACTCCTCCGCGGCCGTGTCTCGTGTCTACTTAATTGATTTATGGCTACATTCATTTAGTCTCAAAACAAGCAGTCTCAAATCATCATGCTCGCACCGGATATTCCCACTACATTCGCAATTCATCATAGTCGTTTCGGATATTCCCACCATGCCCAACCATGAACTTTCCTTGACAACTAAAACAACCAAAACTTCATCCTCGGTGATACGCAAACTGCATTCTTCGGGCTCATACTGGGATATTGCTGCGAAACTGAATTGCGCAACCCACCCATCCAGCGACCAGACAACTTAATGAGAAAAGCTCAACATGAAAATGATATAGAAATAGTAAAATTGTTGAAATAGTAAAAATTGCCAAATACGGAAAACCTATCAATTTCGCTTACACCATCCATGGCGTAGATTGCCGAAATTGCGGCCACTTTCCTCACCCACTTCTCCGCTAATAACTTCCGTCAATAAAGGTCGTGTACTACCCATGTCCTTTCTAAATGATCGCAGCTCCACCACCTTAACCCACCCATTTCCACCACTCTTTTCCCAACTACATCCAGAATAAATTCGTGGACTGCCACATCTCCAGTTCTTACCCGTCGATCGCGTCGTCTGCTGCTAGATCACCCGACTAGTCCCTGGATAAAAGTGGCAATTGGTACCGATACCATCTCCAACAACATTCGTTGGTGGTTTTTTTGTTTCAACTATCTTTCTCCTCCAATCCGCCCCGCCTCCTAGTGGCCACTTTTACCGCCTGGTGTGGGTCAATTTGTGACAACTTTGGCTTTTCCACTGCTCATCTCCCCAATTCTCGACAGATCTCGCTGGAATTCGAGTGCTTGTCTAATCACAAAACAACCACAAAAATGCCGCCCAAGAAGGAGAAGAAAGCACCGTTCGAGCCCAAGTCCTTGGTCTTGGCCAAGATGACGGGTTTTCCAGCATGGCCGCTGTTTGTCATGCCTCCAGACATGATTCCGTCTGCGATTATGGCAGCTAAGAAGAAAACAACAAACTTGTGTGTTATCTTTATCCCCGACGGCGATTTCAACTGGATGAACGAGAAGCTGTTGGAAGCATTATCGCCAGAGAAGCTACAGGCTAAATTGGCCAAAATCCCAAAGGATAAGTTGAAGCTGAAACAGAAAAAGAAGTCTGGACGTACAAACAATGTTACAGAGGCGTTTCTGGCGGCCATGGGACTCGACTTCGACGACTTCATGGAAGATTTAGCTCGTCAGAACAAAATAGCCGCCCAGCAGAATGATGAGGATGATGAAGATGAAGAAGAAGAGGTTGATGACGAATTGGATGAAATTGACGACGGTGCAGAAGACGAAACTAATGCGAATCAGGCCGACGAAAACAACAACAATGAGGAAGAAGAAGAGGAAGAGGAAGAGGAAGAAGAAGAAGAAGGGGAAGAGGAAGAGAATAAGTCTATCGAAGATAGCGGCACTGATGGAGTGGCGCAAGAAGACGACACAGATAAGAAAACCCAACGCAAGGACGCAATTCCCCATTCGACACTGGAAGAGGACGAAATTGAAGATGACGACGAGCTCAATGAGGCTTCAAACGGTGAAGACGTTGATGATTCAGACAGTGCATCCCGCAAGCGCACACGGAGCACACGATCCAATGGCCAATCTCGCAAGAGGATATCGCCCAGTACTGGAAACGGGAAATCCAAAAACGGCGACGCCGTGAAGTCTGAGGCACGGTCTACTTCACCTAATCCGTTAACTAATAAGGATAGGCAGCACCAACTCTGGCTCTGTCGAATCAAACTACAACGATCACTCATCCAGCGTAATCAGCCTGCAACTCCAAAAGACCCGAAACAATATCCTCCACCAACTGTCGATGAATTGCTGGTCGCCCGGATTATCTTGCACCGCCTTGCCGATTTCCCTGTATCAGTTGATCTTTTGCGTGAGACCAAAATCCACAAGGTGCTCAAATGCATCTTGAAGGATGTGGATTTGGAATATCCAGACAGTTTCCGGTTGCATGAAAAATGCGAGGAATTGTTGGAGAAATGGAAGAGCTTGACTGATAGTCTCAAGCAGGAAAAGCAAGCTAGGTTCGAGTCTCGCCTAAGCAGTCAGGTGCCTGAAGACTCCGAGATATCTGGGATTGATACTAAGCGCACCCTTGAAGGTGACCACGCCGAAAAATTGAAGGTGTGAAATACAGATTTAATTTCATTTGAAGTGGCTGCCTGTTTAGGCATCCACAGACAATTTGAATCTTCAAGGGCACTCGGCAGTCTTCCAAAGTTATGTACTATACCAATATACTGATGCTAACGGTGCAAATGAGCTAAATAATTCGGGCCTGTATACAAATAGACAACATACAGGATACGATTTTCCCAAATGTATGTAGATTAAAAAATACCAATCGCTTGGCGGCGTTCTGTTTCAAAGTTCTGCTGACCACTACATCGTTGGTAATTGGAAGCGATGGCGGGTCGGAAGACAAGACTGCACATAAGCATCACCGTCGCGGAGTTTCAACGAAAAAGAGCACAGTGCAGGAAAGTTGGGTGTGCGCACGCTCAGAGATTGCCAATGTTCAGGTCGGGTAACCCCAGTCTTGTGACTGTTAGCGGCGGTATTATGGTCAAATATTGGCCAAAATCAAATTTGAAAAATAGAATAAGATACTGAAACTTAGAATAATGCTATGGCAGTATTTGGAATAACCCAAATAGGATATCAAGTCCTCTTTCACAGATGTCCATTCTAGGACACTTTTCCACACTCGCACATTTTTTTTTGTCTTCCAACGACTCTCTGCGAAGGAAAAAGGACAGGAATTTTTTTCTTTCCTTTTTTTTTCCACCTAAACCAGTATAAGTAAAATGGCTGACGAAGACGTATGTATGAAATTGAAACCTTCGAGATTGATCAGTTTTGGATTGGTGGAACCAGCGGCGTTTTTCATGGCCTGAAGTGTTGCTTTATCCAGTTGAAACACCTTTTGGAACTTTTACCTCGAATCAGTGGGTGTCTGAATTGCCCATGATAAGAATCATCAAAAGAGTAGCACAACTAACATTTCCAGCACACCTTTGAGACCGCCGATGCCGGTGCCGCTTTGACCTTCCCAATGCAATGTTCTGCTTTGAGAAAGAACGGTCATGTTGTCATCAAGGGTAGACCATGTAAGATTATTGACATGTCCACCTCCAAGACCGGTAAGCACGGTCACGCCAAGGTTCACTTGGTTGCCACCGACATCTTCACTGGTAAGAAGTTGGAGGACTTGTCTCCATCTACCCACAACATGGAGGTTCCAAACGTCACCAGAGCTGAGTACCAGTTGTTGGACATTGATGATGGTTTCTTGTCCTTGATGACCGCTGACGGTGACACCAAGGATGACGTCAAGGTCCCAGATGGAGAGTTGGGTGAGAAGATCCAGTCTGATTTCGACGATGGAAAGGACTTGATCATCTCCATCATTTCTGCCATGGGTGAGGAGGCTGCTATCTCCCACAAGGAAGCACCAAAGTCGTAAGTTTGCTTGGGTGGTAGCGCTGTGTCTAGCGTCTAATACACAAGATTTGATACTCGAGAGTGTAGAGTGTAGAGTGTAGAGTGTAGAGTGTAGAGTGTAGAGTGTAGAGTGTAGAGTGCAGAGCGTAGAAAGCCAGGGTAGTTCAATCCAGCCTGAATGCGATGAAAGGCTAACGGCAAAAGAAGAAGTGATAGTCGACAATTGAACTATTCCGGCTTTTGCGATGACCAGCAGAAACCCTCGATGCTCTCATATTTAAATTAAAGAAAAGAAAAGATTCTGAATTCTGTTACAGCTCACAAATTGCTACGCTTACGTCTTTCTATATCTTCATCACGGCCCTAAAAACGCCGAGCAGGTCCAAACCTCCAGAACTTCAGATTACTCCACACTGCACGAGATTTATACGATGCCTCAAATGCCAGGCCAGGTTAGATTACGAAGCACTGGCCCTGTGTACGGACAGACCTCAATAGCCTCCACCTATTTTTTCGGTTAATCCGTATTGGTACTCCGTAATGGTAATCCGTAATGGTACATGTACCAGTGACCTTTACGACTAAGTCTCGTGCCTCAAGTCCGTCTTACCAGTGCGCACAGGAGGGCACATGACCAGAGCCGGAAGGCCAGAAAGGCTAGAAAAGGCCATTTATCTTGAGCCAATACTGCCAGAAAACGGCCAACACAAGTACCAGAGCATTCTAACGCAACCAGAAGAGTCAAAGAATCTATGAAAACAAGCAAGGCCCGAAAATAAACGAAGTAAGAAAAGAAGAAAGATAAAGCTGACAGAAGTCTAAAGTTGGCTGCTCACTCAGACTGCTGACTCAGACTGCTCACTCAGAACTTCTCGACCACGGCAAGCACCGGTCACCCCACATTCAAATAACGTCCGCCGGCTCGAAAAAAATCGGACCATCATACATAGAAAAATCCTGCCGCAGGTGCAATGTAACCATCTTCAACACCTAAATGCCCAAGTGGCCCCAATGGCTCTAAAGTGCGCTTCAAAAGCCTCTCAAGTGCGCCCAAAAGCCTCTCAAGTGCGCCCCAAAAGTGACTTAGTGCGAGTATTTCCGGGTTTAATTACGCTCTGAACACATCTTTTTCCCTGTTCTCACTTTTGTTCTCGCTACTCTTTTTCTTTTCTGTTTTATAGCCGTCAAGTAGTCGCCGTCCCTTGCTCCTTTCTTTAGTGCATATCTCGCCCGGTGCCCCACTTCTTTCACTGGCAAAGGTCCCCGTTAGAGCCCTGAGCAGGCGGCCACCGTAACACACTAAACGAGACGAAAACTATAAAACGGAGTATGGACGTCGAATACAACGTAAGCGGCTAAAATTACAAACGACTGCAAAAACCAGTCAGAGTAAAAGTGAGTTATTTATTGACAGGAAATCAAGAATATCTATCTTGGCGAAAAAGACGCTACACCGAAGCCTCTTTTTGCCACCTCTCGGCACTATTCGCATCCTAGTTGGGCCTAAAGTATTTCCGACGTCCACTGACCCCCTGCACACCGTCTCTAAATTCCTGGTTCCCCAGATTGATCGCACCAAAAAAAAAAATCCACCGCGAGATCATTATCTAGATTGGCCCTATCACGGAAGACCTAGCCGAAACGTCTAGCTTTCGCCCACACATATTTTTAGTTCTTAGTGGCTGCACTCTGATTCCGGAAGTTTAAACCCGGAACCCTATTTTTCTTTGGACTGGTCCGTCTTCTGATGGTCTTGGTGTAAAAATCGCCGATATCCCTATAACTATCTGAGCAGTCTACGGTACCATGTCACTGTCAACATCGTCGTCGTCTTCCACGGCGACCGGTTTGTCGTCAACCACAACCAACAGTTTTATCGGAAACACTCCTTCGACGGTGTTGTTCTTCTTGGCCATGTCCGTCGGGGTGGCCATTGCATGTCTATTCACCTTCTTCACCATGCGGTACTTCGTGCGGTCCCGCTACGGCCTTCATGTGTATCCAATGTCCAACAGAGGCATGATGTTCTCTGCGTCGTTCCGGGATGCGGGAGCAATCAGCTATACTCCCTCTAATCGCGAGCTCCAGGAGAACTTGGACTATCTACGAACTCATCATTTCTTGCGGGACGAGTTTTTGGAGCGCCGTATCCTCTTAGAGTCTGCCAGACGCCGCCGCCGTAGAAGAAGAGGTCGCTACGCCAAGATGAAGAAACTCACTGCCGAGGAGGTGGACAAACTTTTCCCAAAGAAGCTGTACGCTGAGTGGCTCCGTGCGGGCGACGACGACGAAATGAGCGAGGATGTGCTGTCGATGAGGGTGGACGTTGTCCACGAAGAAAGCTCGTCCACCCCTGGCCGCATTATTGTGCCGGTGACTCTGTCCAAGCAGACGGATCCAGAGACCCTGAGCGATTTCGCTGTCGTGGAAATGCATGAGATGCACGACTTACGGCCCAGACCTCTGTCAAATGACAACCAAGGAGATGCAGTGTCGCTGGCGGTTCTGCTGGGAGGAAAGGGTGAGCTCCACTTTGACTCGGGCTCGTGTGCCATTTGCTTGGAGACTTTCGAAGATGAAGATACTGTGAGAGGGTTGGTGTGTGGCCACGTTTTCCACGCAGAGTGTGTGGATCCGTGGTTGACTAGACGCAGAGCATGTTGCCCTATTTGTAAGAGAGACTACTACAAGGAAGAGACTCTGGATGGAAGTAATGAGCAATTGAGAGAAGGTACTGTCGGCGACACTGAAGAAGGTGCTGCCGACGCACAAACTAATGGCGACACTGAAGAAGGTGCCGCCGACGCACAAACTAATGGCGAAGCCACCGAGAGAGATAATGGGAACGAAGGAGATGGTTCTGGTGTACCTTCAAGGCAACCTTCTGGTGATGCCACAGGTGCGGCAGGTGACATCGCCGGTGAACTGAATGACGATACCACAGACAGAGGAAATGCTGTCAATAGAACTGGGACAGCGCATCGCCCAAGAACAGACGAAGATGATTCCATTGACTACGATGCCCTTAGAACTGATCCCAACCTTCAGGCACTTCTTCAAGAGATCATTCCTATCTCAGAAAGAGTTAGAGTCATATTAGAAGAGCACCCTGAACTAGACTTAGAGGTGCGCGCAAGAGAGATTGCCAACACGAAGTATTCATCTATCTGGAAGAAGATCTTCTGGAAATTGATGGGTATTCTGAAGAATGACTTGTACAACTGGTCAGTGATTCAAATATATCAAGCTGAACAGCAAACAGCAAATACGCCCGAGAATCAGTCTCCCTCGGATCCCAACGCCGATGCACCAGTCGCTGCCGATCTCGAGAATCAGTCTCCCTCGGGTCCCAACGCCGATGAACCAGTCGCTGCCGATCTCGAAATAATATCCCAGCAATCAGAATCACCAAACGAAATTGTCCCCGTAATTACAAGTACTCTGGGTGAAAACATCGTGACGGATGTTCAAACCACTGGAGCTTCTGGATCCAGACTGGCAGTTGCCACAGGGCCTCATTCTCCTTCTATTTCTCGATCGCCCAGCCACAACCCTGATGTTACTGAAATGACCGAGGTTGATGTTTCTGATGCTCTCAGACGGGACATTGTTGAAAGGCAGGTCTAAAGCCTATGCCGATCCAGATGTCGCTCCAGACGGAATGGAACATTACAGGTGATTCTCCTCTCGAAGTGTAATTGATGCAATTGCTGTCGCTTATGAAATCAGTATTGAAAGTGGTTGACTTTTTCTTGTTACGGTTAAAGTATTCGGGGTTGTTTTCTAGTCGATAGTACATTGACTCATTGCCAATCCACTCACGGTGCATTAACCTTAAATGCATATGCAAATCAAGCTTTATGGTTTTAATCAGTAGTCTACGTGTTACGAACTCATTTGAATTCTTAGAACACTTAATATTGGAATGTGACACTTCAGCAGTTTAGATCACTCCTTTACAGATTAGCATCTAAAGAGATGAGAGCTGAGAAAGGAAGATACATGATAAGAGAAAACACATACATTTTCTTGAATTAAAATGTAAACTTACCCTTAAAGTAACAACAAGACAAACCTTAGAGATCCTTTGCAAATCCTATCTCTGTTTTTTATATTTCCATCTATATCTACTGAGACCAAATTCTCAAGTCTATCCTTGTATCTCGCGCACATAGAAAACGTTTCAAAAATTTTTTTTTCATACTCATTTCTTCACCAGAAAACAGAAACACTTACACCATGCGTATGTACAGTTTGAAGAGTTCAGAACGGTAGTTTAGGAAAATCCAGGACCTTCTACACCTTTTGAACCGAAGTTCAGGCCCCTGAACTCTGAGCACCACTAACTTTCTCAGCACCAAAGAAAAATGTTAAGAAAATGGATTTAGGCGCCTTTTTGGCTGACGACTCCCTTGGAGGATCGTGGGCCGACGAGGAGGTCGACATGTCGTCCATTGGAGTTGCTGTTGCCGGCGGAACCACCACTGCTCCAGCTGCTCTGTACAACAGAGACAACAGAGACGAGGAACAGTTTGGCGATTTCCCAAAGAGAGAGAGAACCGAATATCCCGTGCCAGATGCTCCTCCATTCAAGGCCAGAGTGGCCAACTTGCCATACGAGGTCTCAGAGGACGCTTTGGCCCGTTTCTTCGAGGACAGAATGCAGGCCAGAGATATCGTTGAAGATATCAAGTTGCCTGTGGACAACATGACCGGTAGACTCAAGGGTTTTGCATTTGTTACTTTTACAGAGAAAGCTGCTTTGGAGGAAGCTTTGCGCATGACTATGTCTGAGTTCAACGGCAGAAAGATCTATGTGAATGTTGCAGCTCCTCAAAAGCAAGACGTTTTCGACTTGGATTGGAGATCTGGCAGAACCGGACCTTTGGGCCAGGGTAGAAGAGAAGAGCCAGACTTGGACTGGGGTGCTGCCAGATCCGGTGGACCGTTGCCTTCCAGAGAGAGAAGACCAAGAAGAGACGAGCCAGATTTGGACTGGGGTTCTGCCAGACAAGGCAACCCATTGCCACCAAGAGAGAGAAAGCCACGAAGAGACGAGCCAGATTTGGACTGGGGATCTGCCAGACAAGGCAACCCATTGCCACCAAGAGAGAGAAAGCCTAGAACAGAGGAGCCAGATTTGGACTGGGGATCTGCCAGACAAGGCAACCCATTACCACCAAGAGAGAGAAGAAACGACTCCGGGTGGAGTTCAGCTCGTGGTGGATTCAAGAAAAAGGAGGAGAAGGAGTTTGACTGGAAGAGAGGCCAGAAGTTGGAGCCAAGAGCGAAGAAGACTCCAGCTAAGAAGGACGAGAAAGAGCAGGCCAAGCCACAGAAATCCTCTTACGACGTCTTGTCTCTAGATGAAGACCCCGAGGAGGATGCAGAGAAGAATGGTCTCGAGACGAAATTGGGCGAATTGTCGGTGCAAGAAAACTAAAAGAGCTTCAGGATGCTGGGTATAGCACCTGTGTAACATATTTGGCATGAAATGCGTTAAATGATACATGTATTTTGAAAGAGTGTAGGCGAAGTAGAGGAGATTTGACTTGTGTTGGACATTCTAAGTCCGTTTGGGATGGGAGACTCATTGGTAGTTTAACCATGTCTGGGATGGGGTGAAGGGCACGCAGAGTTGATCTTTCTAATGACGAAATTAAAACTTTTGAGAAGAAGCTAGTTTGAACGAAGTAAGAGCGGAAGCCATTTGGCACAGTTACTGATAGTAAACATCTTGATTAGAAGTGTAGATGCAAATTGTTCATCAAAGATAGGATTAATAGAGTTGCTTCTTCAAGAGAGTTCTTCGAGAGAGTTCTTCAAAAGACTTCTTAAGACACTTGGTGACAATTTTTCAAGACGCTTCTTCAAAAAACTTAATGACACTTCTTCAAGCAACATTTTTAAGCAACATCTTCAAGAAAAATCTTCAAGAACATCATCAAGAAACATCATCAAGAAACATCATCAAGAAAATTCGTTCAGAGCTCACAATCAATATGGGAATTCAAAAATAGACAAACTAGAGAAATTAGATGAAGAGAACTTGATTTCAAACAGCTATTTCTTATAGGTATCTGAAGTAATTGGCAATCGAGGGAGACCACCTCTATCCAACGCTTTGCATCCAGATATTGAACTGCACATATCCAACAATCCAATATCGCTCTAATACTCAACCAAACTATGCCCACTATCTACTTGTGATATGTGCATGGTTATTCCGCTACTGGAGGTTAAATACAGTGGAAATGGTAATCTGGTTTTACTGGAAAAAACAATGCCTTTTCCAGTGACTCAGGCAGTTAGAAAAGGCCACAACAGATTGGTGTGGCAGGTTCCATTAACGGTCGTGCTGGTCTTCATAATCTGGAGTAGATACATTTAATTCACGAACAAAGGTTAATCAGTGTAGTATCTAATTGATGAACAATTGTGTAGTCAGAGTTGAGATGGTAAAGTGCTAAGGAGGGTGGAAAAGTCGACCGAGACAAGGGAGACATTAACTTCTAAAGTGGACGGTGATTTTCTTGTCTAAATGGAGACTGCTTTTCTATTGAGAAGCATTTGTCTAAAACGAGATTACTTATCTAAACGGAGATTGCTTGTGTAAATGATGTTTAGCTTGTCTAAATCGAAATTGCTTGTCTAAATCGAAATTGCTTGTCTAAACGTTGATTGCTCGTCTAAATGGGTATTAGGTCGTCTCATTGGTGGTTAACTTGTCTAAATGGAGATTGCTTGTCTCAAATGTTAATGAGCTTCTATATATGGAGATTGCTTGTGTAAAAGGGTATAAGCTTGTCTCGATAGTAATTAACTTGACTCAACGCTGATTGCTTGTCTAAACGTTGATTGCTTGTCTAAATGGAAAATTCCTTTTAAAAGAATATCGCTTGTATAAATGGGTATTGGGTTCCAATGATGATTAACTTGTTTAAGTGAAGATTGCTTCTTTGAATAGTGATTAACTCGTATCAATGTTAGTAAGCTTCTATAAATGGAGATTACTTGTCTCAATAAAAAATGCTTGTCACAATGTTGACAAGCTTGCCTATTGAGAAGCTCTCACTATACAACAGATCCCAATTGGTCGCTCAACAGAATAATCACACACATTAAGATACCGCCATGAAAGAGCGATATCAGCGAGCTCACATCCAAAAGCTCGTCTGCTATGCAAAAGAGACGCAAGAAGCACCATTGGAATCTTCCTACAACCAACACTGGTGGGCTTTTCAATCGCCAGAGTAGCAAATCAAATAATTATGTTTTAACCGAAAAAGCTGTACTGCATGTCTACAGCAGGCAACGATCGACCCTAAATCAAAAGAATAGAACATAAAGAAGTCTGTCACCTAAAAAAGGTGCTTGGCCGTCCAGAAACATGAGCCTCAAACCCGAGAAAAGAAACTAGGGCGCGATTTGGCGATCGATCGTAAGATTATCTCGCCACGATTTAGCCACCCAAGTGAAACAAAACGGAATGTAGACGCACGCAGACCAAAAGATCACCGAAAAAAAGGTAAAAATGAGATGAACAAGTGAAAACGTGCAAAGGAAAAAATTGTACCGAGCTGAACAAAGGAGAACTAAATAAAGGCAAAATAAATAAACGCAAAATAAGTAAAGGCAAAATGATTATAGGCAAAATGATTATAGGCAAAATAGAGCCAAAGTGCCAATGCAAAAGGAAAAAATTGAACCGAACTGAACAAAGGCAAAACAAATAAGACAAAATAAAGAAGGCAAAATAAAGAAGGCAAAATAAACAAGGCAAAATAAACAAGGCAAAATAAGTAAGGCAAAATAAGTAAGGCAAAATAAATAAGGCAAAATAAATAAGACAAAATAAAGAAGGCAAAATAAAGAAGGCAAAATAAAGAAGGCAAAATAAATAAGGCAAAATAAATAAGGCAAAAAAAAAGAAAGCATTATAAATAGAGACATAATAAATTAACCCAAAGTAATCAAACGCAAAGTAATCAAAATAGAGCCGAACTACCAATGCAAAAGGAAACTATCAGGAAAAAAAACTCTCCAAAAGATATAGAAAAGCCTCTTCCCAAAACACTACGTCCTTATCAGCCAACCTTGCCAGCACCCGGCTTGGAGCCTGTGTCTGTGCCTTGGGCGACCATTCTAGGCCCTGGCGGTGCAGGCCTTTCCGTTTCGAGTTGTAGGACCGTGTGGAACCGTACGTGGCCAGGCGTATTGAGACTAGCTAGGCCACTGGCGCCTGGAGTTTGTGCAGTTTTATCCTCAGGCAAAAGTGTAACTTTTCTGGTAGAGTGTCATAGTGTCATAGTGTCATAGTGTCATAGTTTCATAGTTTCATATTTTCATATTTTCATAGTCTCACAGCTTTATAGTCTCACAGATTTATAGTCTCATAGTGCCATAGTGTCATTATGTCATAGTGCCATAGTGTCATTATGTCATAGTGCCATAGTGTCAGAGTGTCATAGTCTTTATAATGTCACAGTTTTTAAAGTCTCATAGTTTCATATTTTCATATTTTCATAGCCTCACAGTTTTACAGTCTCATAGTTTCATAGCCTCACAGTTTTACAGTCTCATAGTTTCGTAGTCTCATTTGAAAGCGGACTCACCTCCTTTCATACCGCTAGTTTCCTTTTGCAACCTATTCATGGCGTTATTCCCCTTTCATCTCTCTTGGTCGGATTGGGAACGTTTCGACCCCTGCCTGGATAGTCCTCCATATGTCGCGCCTAGACTACTTTCTTTTTTTTTTTTTTTTTTTTTTCTCCCTTTTTACGCACCGTTTCATTAAACTCCTTTTTTCGACCTTTCCTTCTTTACTTCTTTTACCGTTTACTACGTTTTCCTCGCTTAACTTCGGTTGCTATTCTTTCCTTCACCGGGCTGTTTCCACTAGCGTGTACATATTCGCCCTTACCAGCAAACCCTCGTGGCTCCCTATCTCCCATCCCGAGACCTTACCACGAATAAGTGCTTGAAATTACACTGACTCGCCAGACTAGCCAAATACGTTGGAGCCAGTGAGCGTAAGCAAACATACTCCAAGCTACTCAAAAATACTCCATCACAAACAATAATACCCCAACATAGCCGCCGCAAAATGCTCTTTTTATTGCCCCTTCTCCTTGCCTTTGTGCTGGCTGACGATAGCGGCATAGGCTGTTACTCCTCCGTCGACACCTCGGTATCCAAGGGCTACCAACAGTACCAAACACTGTCGATGTGTGCGTCCTCGTGTGGCAGCAACTATCCGTACGTGGCGATCACGGATGGTGGCACATGTTACTGTCTCCTGTCGCTTCCTACCTCCGTGACCGACTCGTCTAATTGTAACGTGAAATGTAACGGATACGGTTCCGTCATGTGCGGAGGCACCAGCGCGTATACAGTGTTCGTGGGCTTGGGTGAATCCTCAGGCTCTGTGAGTGCTGCCAGCGGTTCCAACCTGGCCGGCACTTCTCTGTCGGCAGGCAGCTCGACGTTAAAGCCGGGCTCTACGTTGTTATCTTCTTCGTCCCTAGCAGATTCCGCAGCCACTACCAAGCCGTCAGCCTCCACCAATTCGGCGGGAAGCTCCATCACCGCTAACCCGGAGTCCTCGAACAGCGTGTTCACTACTGTCTATACCTACACTTCCTCCGGAGAAAACGGCTCGGTTATCTATAAAACCGTCACCTCACTGTCGTCCGCCAGCTCGTCTTCAAAAGCTTCGGGCTCTAGTAGCTCTACCAAGAAGTCGTCGAACGTAGGTCCTATCGCTGGTGGAGTCGTTGGTGGTTTGGCTGCCTTGGCCCTCATTATAGTGGGTATTTTCTTCTTCTTGCGCCGCCGCGATAGCGACGACGACGACGATGAAGAAGACTTCTACGAGAAGGGCAGCGGCTCGCTCAGTCGCGCCAACGGCACCAGCAAGTCCAAGAAGTTCGACTCTACCTTTGACATGCCAATGACGAACCCATTCGCACATCCTACGGACGAATTTGCCGACAAGAGGACAAGCAAAATGACACTGATCGGATTGACAGATCCTCGGCTCAATCCTGCCATGATGGGCCGCAGAAGACTCTCGGAGGCCTCGTTGGCTGACGAGACCGACTACTCTCGAAAGATTCTAGCGGTGGCCAACCCGTAAGAGTGGCTGGCTACAGTGCAGGATCGCCAATCCCAGAGATGGTTTTTTAATGCCTGTTCGGTCACACTTGGTGTTTATGTGTTTTAATGTAATATCATGGGAATATTAGAACGTCAGATGTAGAGTCAAGTGCAGGCGGACGTGAAACGATCACCGGTTCTGACACATCACGTGATTTAGATACACGTGACCCAGAGTTCAACATTGAAGCACCGACTTGGCCACGAAAGTTCCATGTAAACAGAAAATTAATTGAAGTGTTTCTTCTGGAGAATCTCCAAAATTCACAATTCACCACATCGCTTAACTACAATCGCCCACGTCAGGGCATATACTACACCTATCAAATCGGCCTGGTGTACGGGTGCAAGTCCTGGCCCGTGAAGACCCGGGAAATTTAGCCACTGACTATTTCAATTAACTACGTCCTCTTTCAATATCTTTAACATAACAATCTTGGAAACTGGCCAATCCCATAAAAATGTCCAAGTCCACGCCTACATACGAGAAACCCTCGTACGACGCCTTGATGGCATTGTACACCAGGTTATCGGAATTGAAGAATAACAGAAACAAGTATATTAGCTCCAAACAAGTGTACGCCATCTATGACGAATTCTTGAAGGAGATCCATGAATTGTCCATCGTGCGAAAAGATGAGGAATTGAAGGGCATGTCCCTAAACTTGCCCACACCTACAGACTCTCTCATTGATGACATCTGGCAGTTGCTCTCATTAAGTTTTGTCACTTGCGGTCTTATCAAGTTCGCCCCGGCCACTTACTCCTCTCTCTCCACTGTTTACAAGTTGTTGACCCACTTAAAAGAGTGCCAGGTGTACAGCATCGATGACTTGAAGCCTATCCAGGACCGGTTGGTGGAGATAAAGGACATCATTTTGAAGTCGGAGGAAGTGGACGAAGACGAAATGGACGTCGACGATGCCAACGCTACCAACCACAAGAAAGAGGAGAGCTTGTTGTTACGCAACAAGTTGAACAAGTGTCAGCAAGTTTATGACGAGTTGCAGAAGACATTTGACGAGATTCCCGATGACTTGGAGCCGGTCTATGCTGAGCTCATTCTGTTGCGGAAACTGTTGCTCAACTATTTGACGAGGGAGGTTTCAGATCTGCTCACTTCAAAAAGCAAGATGGAAGGTGTTTGCAAGCAACTTGCATCCAAGTTGAAGAAAATTCAGCAGAAAAGAGACGAAAACGGTAAATTCAAGTCAGAAGTCGCCACAGAGGCGCAATTGGTCTCCACGCAAATGGTGCTCAACGGATTACTTGACGACTGCAACAATTTGCTCAACGACTTGAACATTCGCAGAGATACTACCGGCATCAGCAGCAAACTCGAACAACTTTCACTTAACGAAGAAACCTCCGTGGCACACCAGATCTTCGACGGGCTTAGGCAGCTTTACGACGAGTTGACGTCATTGAAGCAGAAATTGGAGAACTTGCTTATCACAAGACGTTGGACCATGCGTGAGACCGACTTGTACAACTTCCAGAAGCTGTTGAAAAGAATCGACGATAGACGTCTAGAGCTCAACAAGCAGATTACCCCATCGATCTGCCAGGGCCATGCGCTCAAAATGATCAAACGTGCACAGTTACTCGACTTGTACCTTTTGAGACGGTGTTATTCGTTGATTTACAAGCTTTTGGAGAGCTCGGAACCGGTGTCCGAGTCGCTTCAGCCTATCCACAACCAATTGTCTACGGTCAGACGGTGTCTTTTGGAGATCAAGAGAATCGATGGCTTGAACAACCTTCGGGAGTTGTATCCATTCCAGTTCAAATTAGCATCTTTAGATAACCTAAGGCACGACGGTAAGTTTATTGTCAACAATCAGGTCCCTGAAGGTCAAGGTACATTGAATGCACTCTTGGCCGAATGTTTTGACATTATCCACGAATTAAAGATTGAATTGGAGGAAAAGGAAGAGAATGGCGCCGGCAGCAACGACTCCTTTGATGACGAAAAACGGAACACAGGAAATATCACAGACGAGGAGGACAAGGAGTCCGGTGACGAGGTAGAAATGAAGCGGAAACGATATGTGGGCTTCAACGAGGCCGACTACGACATGGCCAGCGAGAGTGAGGGCGAGTACCTGAGTCTTTCCGATTCGGAGTTCGAGAGCAACGACTACTACTAGTGTATATAGGTTATGGGTGTGGCTGTGACGGTGCCAAGTGACATGTATGGAGAGATGATAGCAAGATTGCTGGAGTGGTGATAAAGAGTAAACTTTGCACATAGTGAAATCACTAGACATGATGATATTCGTAGCCATGATGATGATATTCATAGCCATAATGTTGGATGTTCATAGCCATAATAATGATGGTCATAGCCATAGTAATGATGTTCATAGCGATAATAATGATGTTCATAGCGATAATAATGATGTTCATAGCCATAATGTTGGATGTTCATAGCCATAATAATGACGGTCATAGCCATAGTAATGATATTCGTAGCCATAATGATGATGTTCATAGCCATAGTGTTGGATGTTCATAGCGATAATGATGATATTCATAGCCATAATGTTGGATGTTCATAGCCATAATGGTGATGCTCATAGCCATAATAATGACGGTCATAGCCATAGTAATGATATTCGTAGCCATAATGATGATGTTCATAGCCATAATGGTGATGCTCATAGCCATAATGTTAGAGAAGACCTACATGAAAATACGGAGATCAATATGTAAAAAAAAGACAAGACGATGAGGAGAGAAAGGAACAGAAAACTATCATAAGAAGGAGATATTGTCAAAGTATCTTGCCAGTTTCTTTAAGTTTATAACTTGTGCCTCGCCTTAATTAATCCATTTCTTAATAGCAGGACGCAAAAAAGAAAACTATAGAGAGAAAAAAAGAAAAACCACCAGTCAAAAAGAGAATAGCAGGCGGATAAACCAAAAAAAAAAAACAATAATTCTCAAATAGAAAATAAACACACAAATCTCCAAATCATAAATAAGAATCGTTGACTAGCCAACACGGGCTTTATTCGCCCCACATTCACATTCACGTTAAAACTAACCGGGTAACATTATATTATTCCTGCACATAAACCGAATTCTAAGATGGAAAGCCTCAACTTGCCTTTCTCCCTCCACCACCTAAACCGTCAATTAATTTACATCAGATTCCTGGTAAAAATGTCGACATCTGCCAAATTTTCGTGGAAAAATCCTTACCCTTCAGACGAACCGCCTTCGTCGCCTATAAATAACCGCTATTTCCCCAAAAGCTTTTCCAAAAAGAGAAGGCTTGTGGATGACGATAACTTGACTAAGTCACCGCCAGCATTGGTGGCCAACCGCAAATATTTCCAGGTGCTGCGGGCCAAAAGATCTAGAACGCCCAAAATCTTGGGTCTGAGCTTACCCGTGGGCAGATTGATCGAAGTTTTGGACCATAAATCGCTTCAGGATTTGTTACAAGCAGTTGTCTCTACCCACCCGGAGGTTGCTCAGACCATATCGAAACTTGCACCAAGGCCCACCGTCAAAGAATCGGTGGACTTGATGAAACAGAAAGCAGAAAACATCATTGCTCATTTGCCATACAAATGTGATATGGAGAGCGATTACTCGTACATCCGTATCAAGCCATACTTGACAGAATTTTTGCATACGCTTTCGGATTTTATCCTCAACTTGCTTCCACCAATGCAGCTGAGTCTCTCAAATGCATGCCAGATGCTTGATGTGATCACATGCATGATTCATGATCTTCCGAACTTCACCAACAACGAATTCCAGTATACTAAGGCCACTGCATACGAGCAAATCGCCAATCTGTGGTTTATTGTGTTGGTGCATCATAACGGTGATGAATGTGCTGAACCATCTTTTGATGACCCAAATGCAGCTGTCGCTCACAACGTAGAAACTCTGATCGAGTTTGCAAAAACCATCGAGGAGTTGGATATGCAGAAGCAGTTGGAGAAACACAACGAAATTTCTCGCGGGAAGTTCTCAAAGGTAGTCGACTATGTTAAGGCAGGGCTAGAAGCATACGAGCAAATCCATCACTCCCTCAACGGAAGCGGTTCTATAATCAATGATCTCATCACAGTCGACTACTCCAATTATTCAATCTCTGCCAGAACTTCACACTAGGGTGATTTGCTTGCTACCACTTCTAGCACCTTTGGTATAAGCATTTAGGGTATCACAAGGCTGCACCCGGGATCTACTGATCCAAAATTTTGGGCTACTGGGCGAGGCGTCAACATTTGCATGAAGGTAGCCATTGAATGACACCTTCGAATCTAATCTTATTGTCATGGTATAGGTACGTGTGCCTCACTTGGAATTATATTATTGAGCATTATCGTAGTTTTCAGAAACCTTCAAAGGTCAATTGTCGTCAGGCACCATACTATTTGACTTTTTCTACATATAGAGACAAATCCACAAAGGATGTTGGCAGAGTTTGGTTACCTATTATACTCATCAATATAAGTGAGTCACTTCACTGACCATGTATACACGGCTTACGATGTACGATAAAAGAGCTACTGGTGTGTGATCATAAGTAAATTATGTGAATTATCCTATTATACATTTGTTCGTTTTGCCACAAAGCCTATATATGCGAATGAAATGGAGCGACTGAAATGGAGCTGGAGAAACGTATCCAACGGACCACAGTCCATGATTATTGGTCACAGCTTAACCGTGGCTCGTGATTTAAGTTCACATCTTACTGATTTGGTCTCAAAAGATAAGTTAACTTGAGATCAAAAAGTTGCAATCCTGATTGATGTGAATACTTTAATCATCAAAGTGAAGCTCTGTAGTTCTAACCATAATGAGAAATACCAAACACCTCTTAGACAAATCTATGGAGAGCTGGTCCCAACTTATCCTTCTCATCAGCCACACCCAACTCCTTTAGTCTCAACCTCTCTCTGCGCTCCTCTTCCAACTTCAAGTTACGCTCTGCTCTCATCTTCCTTGCGTCCATGACATTGTTCTTGTTCTTCTCCAAGTACTTCTTTAACTTGGAATGTTCAGGTTTAAGATCAGGCCTAATTGCAAACTCAGCAGCATCCTTGGTACTGGTCTCCTGTGCTTGAATAGCCTGAAGATCGCTCTTGCTCAATCTGACCAGACGAGAGTTCTTGTCCACCATACCAATGAAGCTTGGATCCAAAGAAATGGTGTCATGCGACAACTTGTTCATCAAAGACTTCACTTCACCTTCCTGTCTCTGCTTAGCAGACTCGTATGGGTTTAACTCTAAGGCATCAAAGTTAGCCTCACCAGCGCCTGGAATGATAAGCGAAGACACTCCCTTCAGATGCCCCACGCCCAAAAAATCTTCAAAAGGCACAAATTTGGTTTTCTCAACTTTGGAACTGGGGAGCAAGTGCGATATGTATGGCTCTCTCTGATGCAGTTTGGTCACATCTTTCCAGACAGTGACATGAGGACCCCAACCAGCAGCTAAAAGTCCGGTATCAGAGAAGTCCAACGAGGTGGCTGGCGTAGCCATTTTGTACATCTCGGTCTCTTCAAACTTTCTCAAGTCCCAGATCTTCACTGTCCTGTCGGACCCGCTGACTGCCATATACTTTCCTTCTCTGTCAATCGCCAAGTCTCTCACTGGACCACGACATGCTTGTATTTTCACTAGAGGCTCGGCCATAGTAGGTGCCCACAAGGTTACTGTACCATTGGCGTGTCCCAAGTGCAAGACGGCATTCCAGGGGTTCTGTTTCATTGCCTGGACGGGCCCTAGTCTGGTTCTGAGCTCACTTTTCAAGACACCAGTGGAAACATCGTGATACTTCAAGATACCGTTGGTTCCGGCGGTGACAAGGAGAAAGTGGTACGGTAAGAAGTCCAACTTGGTCACCTCAGGATGCTGCTTCAACCGGTGGAGCTCCAAACCGGTCTTGTCGTATATGAAAGTGTACTTTTTCTGAGCAACTGCAAAGTATTGATCATTGTGAAAGTATTTAACGGCGTTGACAGTCTCATTGAGGAACAACTCGCAGTCGAGCGTGCCAAGTCTCCAGTCCATCGATGCCACATGGCCCTTTTTGCCTCCGATCAAGAGCTTTCTTCCGTTTCTGGAGAAGTCTATCGTATAAGGTCCCAATTCTGTGAGTTTTAAGTCGATTTTTTTGTTTGCCGTGGAGACATCCACTGCATCAGCGATTTCTTCTTGACGGAACTTGAATGTCTTTTCCATGGGGCCGTCAGCCTCCAAGAATCCGGCCTCTTCCTGAAGCAACATATCTGTGTCTGCAGCAGACTTAAGAAAGTCTCTGTAGTCGTTATCAACCTTCTTCATACCATTGTAGATTCTTCTAGACTTTGCCTTCGAAGCACCTTTTGGGAATTTTCCCTGATCCCGCTCGAACTTAGAAACGGTTTCTTTTCTACCCATGGCTTTGGTTGAAGACGAAGTTAACTATGGAGGATTTTTTGTGCGATGAGATGGTGATGATTTGTGTGCCTGATTTGCACCCGTAGACATCGTTGTGGGGTTAAAAACGGATTTAATTTATGAAGCTATATTTACTAATTTATGATGAAAATGGGAATATCGTCACAGTGTGGAACATTCAGCAATTATGGGGGTTATGTGTTTAGTTAGGGTCTACTTTAGCTGAGAAATTACAGTGAGAAATCTACGGAGTGAGACTTTTAGTGAGAACTAAACAGTGCTAAAGACTTGTAGAAGTGTTGCGTTTCAAGTGAATATAGAAATCATTTTAACAGTAAAGGCTATGCTAGCAAAACAATTATGAGGTCCCATCAAATGTGATATACTTCGGGTTTTATTTTATCTTTTTTTTTTTATTTTTTTTTGACTCTTACCACTCATCTAACACCAAGATCTACCTTTACCTGCCTTGAATATCCATGATTCGACAAAACGATATTTACTTCTAACCTACATGTCACATTAACTGGCAAAATCTTGAAAAGAAAATCTAATTCTATCTAAAAATCAAAAACTACAAACATACCACCACTTCCCTAATCACACCATGAATACCATTCTCTTATCCTCACCTCACTCGTAATCGCATACTAATCACCAGTGTGCATGCACTCTCCAATAGAAAAATGGCTTATTCCAGTCACAATTTCTCAGAATTAACACTACAATGAGCCGTTTCTTTCGTACAGGCGCCAAGTTCGCCCATAGAGTCCCAAAGACCTCGGTTCCGATTCTCCAGTCGTCAATTTTGCCCAGAAATGGCGTGCTACTTGCTGGAATTGCTGGAGCATCTGCTTTCACCTACTATGCATTGGACGCTAGAGCTGGATTCCATGAGTACGTGCTTTGTCCTCTTCTCAGAGCCACTCTAGATGCGGAGACAGCTCACAAGTTGGGAATCGAACTCATGAAATATGGAGTTGCTCCCAAATTGAGAGGAGAAGACAAAAAGTTAGAGCTGGACCTCGAACCAATTCTTGGAGTAGAGGTATTCGGAACAAAGTTGAAGTCTCCAATTGGTCTTGCTGCTGGTCTTGACAAAAACGGTGAGGCCATCGATGCCTTGTTTGACACAGGCTTTTCCTATGTCGAGATTGGCTCAATCACTCCAGAGCCTCAGCCAGGAAACCCAAAACCGAGATTCTTCAGGTTGCCTCGTGATGATGCCGTGATCAACAGATACGGATTCAACTCGCTGGGCCACTGGAACGTTTTGGCAACGTTGAAGAGCCGTTTCTACGGCAACCAAATCGAGGCTTTGCGTAACAATAACGATTTGCCAATCACCAATGCTTTCAGAGACAAAAAGCTTTTGGCCATCAACTTGGGTAAGAACAAGAACGGTGACGAAGTCGAGGACTATGTTAAGGGTGTGCGCAGACTTGGTCCGTTTGCTGATGTACTTGTCATTAATGTTTCGTCACCAAACACTCCAGGTTTGAGAGACCTCCAAAGTGAAGAGAAGCTCACCAACTTGTTGACTACTGTTGTAAGTGAGAGAGAGAAGGTTGGAAAGAATTACCTTGGTAGTAAGCCTCCTATACTTGTCAAGGTTGCTCCAGACTTGACTGAGCCTGAAATTGAATCTATTGCCAATTCTGCAAAGCAAGCTAAGGTGGATGGTATCATTATCTCAAACACCACCATCCAGAGACCAAACGATCTTTTGACCACTGACAAGAATCTTGTGTCACAGAGTGGTGGATTGTCAGGAAAACCATTGAAGCCATTGTCGTTGAAAGCATTGAGAACTTTAAGAAAGTACACGAAGGACAGTGACTTGGTCTTGGTTGGATGTGGAGGAATTTCTTCGGGTCAGGACGCTTTGGAGTTCGGAAAGGCTGGTGCCACGTTTATCGAAATGTACACTGCTTTTGCCTACAAGGGTCCGGGATTGCCAGCAAAGGTCAGGGATGAGTTGGCTGTGTTGTTAAAGAAAGAGGGAAAGACGTGGCAGCAGATCATCGGAGAGGATGATAAGTAGATAAAAAATGCATAAAGATGGGGCCCAGCTGCTCTTGCTTTATTGGTCATAATAAGTATATGGAGAGAGAGGTGAGCAGCCTTGGAATGACTTCGAAAAGGAAAGAGAATCGCCCCAAACAAACTTTGTTGCTGAAAAAGTATTTTATGAAATTGGTATATAAATTTTATAATTTGATTATTTTTTTGAAAGATTTTTATTTGTATTAATATTGGTGTTGCTTAAGGTAATGCTCACGTTTGATAGTTATTTCACTATTGCACGCAAATTGTGGAAATCTAAAACGCGGAAGTTTAAAACATTATAGAAGGTAAGCCAAAATCTAAAGCCATGGATGAATAAATGCAAGCTCTTCAATCCCCACTTTTTTAGAAAAGTAATACTGAATACTATCTCACACAATATTCCCCCAGTCACTAAATTAACAACGTTAACCACCATAAAGATTTTCGCACCCAAATCGCGATTCACCTGCAACATACTGCACACAACACATCAAACCTAAACACATAAACACTTCAAAATCACATCAACTATAATCTTTAATTCACGTACAATGTCGTCGAAACCGACTACTCCAAGCCAGAAGGCACGTGATGGCAGAAGAAAGCTGCTCAGGTCGTCAGGAATCTACAAAATTCTTCCGCAGTCGCCAAAAGTCCACTACCCACAAGATGTACTACCTTTAGAAACAGAATCAAACGAAGAGCGGCTCGAGGTATTGGCTGACTCGCTCAGCCAGCTTGAGAATAACATGTGTGAACTTGCAAAGATACACAACGCGGTGAATTCCGGCTTTAACGAGCCTTTTGCTAGCTTTCTCTATGGATTATCGATCACCATGTTTTGCAATAACTTTCCCGGCTGCCCTACGCGAGAAACATATGGAACTAATCAGGATGATGGACATGAAGAGCGTATAAAGCTGCTTCAAGAGAGGATTCGGTCTGCTCGTGCCGAGAACCAGCGACTCAAACAGCAGATTGCGACCAAAACAGCAGAATCTCGGACTTTGGCAGCCAGAGCCGAGTTGTTGCCTAGAAGAACGCCCAATCGTCTAAAACTAGGCACTTTTGCACATGCCCTACCTGCCTCGAGACAGAGGAAAGTTGTGGTGGCTCATGATGACACATATTCCACAAATGACTCGTTTGTAGATGTACCATCCATTGCTGCCGGACAGAACCGAATCCTGAAATCACTAGTTGCTGCTGGATCTAAACAAACAACATCCAAAGCCATTCCCAATCTAGACCAGCCTCCTCGGTACATGCGGGGCCTTTTCGACAAGACAGGATCATCCAACTTGCCCCGAAATGTGGATCTGAAAACCAGAGCTCGAGGACCAACTTCCAGCTCTGTTCGCCGACAGGCCGAGCGGCCAAATCGACTTGCTGGGCGTCCTCCGTTCAGGTAATTTCGTACACCCTAATCTGCTACAGTGCAGATTTCATCCTGGTCATTATTGCATTCACCTACAATAAAAATTAAGCAAGTATTTTCATATCCTTGCAACTTCAACCTTCAAGTACACAGTCTCGACTAAAGCACCACCAATTCTACATTGATTCTTATGACCATTAATGAACC
Source organism: Sungouiella sharkensis (assembly GCA_030567015.1). Lineage (NCBI taxonomy): Eukaryota > Fungi > Ascomycota > Pichiomycetes > Serinales > Metschnikowiaceae > Sungouiella > Sungouiella sharkensis. The sequence continues at coordinate 27,630 of JAJLRN010000015.1, read as the reverse complement.
TTCATTTGATATACTCAAGTGTCCCTTTTTACTATCCATCTTCCAGTATTAACCCTCCATCAACTTCAACATCAACTCATACTTGACCTGCTGCACAGACTTCTGCTGCTGGCTCGCTATCACTAGTAGGTAGTCTTTGTTCTCCATCAGATTCAAGATTTTCTGTCGCCTGACTTGCTCCTGGTAGTTTAGCGAGTTCATATACAGATATTTGTGAATGAACCTTGACAGTTCGATCACTCTCAGTGCAGCTCACAGTCATTTGGCACGTGACCAAGATTCACTCTCCTCCATCCTTTTGGTCACTTTAGGTCTACTACAGAAAAGCTAACAATGTCATTGTCTGCAGAAGAGAAGAAAAGAATTTTGCGTGAAAGAAGACAGGCCAAAATGGCCCAGGGTAAGGCATCGGAACGTCTCAATGACATTTTGACCCAAGGCTCCTCCGTGAAATCTGCAAATATGGTTTCCGTTTTGGACAAGCCTCAAGCCAGTGGAAGCACCACTTCAGCTGACGTTTTCTCGAAAGCAACTGGCATAAATGAAGATCTTTCACCTACTCCACTTCATGGAGATCCAGAAGTTCCGGACCTTTCTGAGCTTTTGCACCAGAACGAAGTACCTGAAGATCAGGACATGGACGCCGTTTTTCAGAAGATTTTTGCCTCTGCTAATGTGAAATCTGAAAACCCTCAAAACCCGCAAGATGCCAGTGCCAAATTTTTCACTGATTTGATGAAGGCAATGTCCGACGAGCTGGGTGGTAATGCTCAAGGATTCGCTGCACCTCAAGCACCAGAGGAAACAAGCTATCAGCAGAAATTGGCTCTATACCAGGTGTATCAACAGAGTCTCTGGAAGGCCAGATTCCTATTCATTCGCTTTGTCTTGCACACACTCAATTTCTTTTATCACTACAGGCTGTTTGAGTCGTTCCAGTCATCACCATACAGCTTCATCCGCACAGTGCAGCCAATGGATCCAGCACGTCTGTTCTTCACATACTTCGTCTCTTGCGAGATTGCTGTAATTACAGGCTACTTCACCATCATGTCCAAGAACGGACTTCTTAAAGCATTCTCGCAGAACCATGCAATTCTGAAGGTGATTTCACTAGCATCAGGATTCTATCCACCAGCCAGAAAGTTGCAGCCATTGGTTGACAACGCTTTGGTGTACTGGAGCGGTCTTAGCATATTTATTGGTGATCTTATGCTTATCGTGATGTACTTTGGCATCATCAGCGTTATATCAAGATAGTGTTATGTACAGAAAGTGGCTGGTAAAGCCCAACTAATCAAAAAAGTTTCTTCATCTCCTTGCGCTTGGCCTCAATGATCTTCTCCGCACTCAGCGAGCTCTTTTTCTTGTAAAAACTGTAGAACAAAAGAGCAGTACTTGCTATGGACACACCAAACCAGGTGAACAAATATTGCATGTGGTTATTGGTGAAACTCACCTTAGGAATTGCGGCGATAGGCACACCCTGGTTGAAAAACTCGGATTCTTGCCATTCCATGGTCGGGTCCGTTTCAGAAACTGGAATGTGTTCTGACGAGTGGTCTTTCTTTTTGACAAAAAGTCCAGCCCATGCCAGAGAATCAGTCTTCTCAGCTGCTTCTTCTGGAGATTTCCATTCTGGCTTGTCTCGAAGATTATACATCATCTGAGCATAAACAGGCAAAGCACCAGTTTCCTTGGCCATTTCCTCGACGTCTGGAATGTGGAATAGCCTCGTTCCTGGCTCGTGGTCATACTGTAAGGTAGACTTTTCAGGCATCACTCTGAACATAGCCTCGATCTCGATTTCTCCCTGTGGCATGGCCAAATGGGCCAAATATCCCTTGGATCTACGCGAAGGAATCACTTTATCTTTCTGAATCCAGCCTCTTTCGATTAATATTGGCTTATTTCCGCCGGATCTGACAAAAGGAGTGATAAGTAAGTAGCCTAGCTCGCCATTTCTCAATCTTGGTCCGAGGAACAACTCGTTGTCGTAATCAAAATGTCCCTTAACTTTAAATCTGCGGAACTCAAATTCAGGAATCACAGAGGGATCTATGTTGGCAGGCAAACCTTCCATTGGAGGTTCTGCTAGTAAGTGTTCTGATCTGGCGATCAAAGCAACTTTCCACTTGAGTCTCTTCACTTGCCAGCAGCCCAAGAAAAAAGAAATGACTGGCATTGCAATCATAAGACCCAAAATAAACCTTCTGAAAATAGGCGACTTGGACTGGTTTTCAGCCTTGGCCAAATTGGTAACTGAAGACTTGATGGGAGTCCAGTCGATAGTTGGAGTTTTCACATATCTTTTGGGGATGATTTGGCGATAAGGTAAAAAGACTGACCGGGAAACGCCCAAACTAGTTCGTGACGCTACTCCCAAGCGGAAAAAGCCTTTGGATGTAAGCATTTTCGTCTTCTAATATGTGATATTAGGGAATAACGGTAAGTGTTGTGTAGGGATGTAGTGCAAAGCACATAATGATAGTCACGATTTATCTCACAAAGATTTTACACACGAGGGTGAATAATGGTATAATCGATATAGTAACATAGTGTAAAGACCATGATAACGTCTTAACCAGTCAAATAATAATCTATAAGATCTTAAGATTGTCAGATATCTAGGATATATTGCACCTGATTTACTACCAAATGTGTAGGCTAGGGTCAAGGCGGGACTAAGAAGCCATCATTAGATAGATCACTAATACCCAGAAGAATTAAAAGAGGTTTCTTATCGTTCGGGATTTCCGGGATTAAGTTGCCAACTTGTACCGAGACAGGAAAGTATGATTCCTTGTTTTGGTGAAGCACTAGGTGGCACCATATGTACTTATACTCTAGAAACTTCTGTTGTATATAGTGTTTAAGATGAAGGGTGTTTGAGATGTGGGAGGAATGGTATGAGCTATTTGAATTTTTGCAATCTTTTTAACTAGGGGATTCGTAAATAACAATATAGATAAGATATCTGGTAGCATGCTTCTGAACCAAATAACTAAGAGTCAGGAAAATGTGCATATCATTAGTCTTATGCTGACATGGAGTGTTAAATTCAAGACACATTTCAATAATGAATAGGGATGCTCTTGAAGTTCAGTTTTGAATCTTTCACATAACGCTCTCTTATAAATGGCCATAACAGTTCTGCCAGCATTCATTCCCATTAACTTTGACCAGAGTAAGGAAAACTTTCTCATCGGGCAAATTTATGGAGTTTCGTCTCCCATCAACTTGCAGGGAGAGATTGTTCTATTGAGTTTTGGTCGCATGCTAGATTTAGCTTCAAGAAACTGGGTGGACGAACGAGACGTATGTCTACTTAAATTGCAATACACACCTTTTTGGACTGGCTGTTGTTAATTGGTAGTATATAGAGAGCAACTATTGATCACACTGATTTAGTTAAGAGGTACTCAATTAAGAAATGAAAGTAAAAGAATTTGAGGAAACTAAGTCATTTCGCCCAGCAAAGCAACCTATGTTCCTGATAAATGGAGAGTATAGGAAAAGACACCGTGAACCCGTGTTGTAGACAGGAACCAGCCCGGATATTCTTCCCTTTCCAACAAAGACCTGTCATATGCATCTATACTATGAGAATGATTGACATGACGCAGCGAAATAGCACAAAAGCTCGTTGGTGGGGTAAGACAAGCGTTCCCAACAGAAGAGCCACAATATTGAGAAAAAAAATCAAACAAGAGACATTAAGCCACGGAAGGTATATACAAATCGAGGCTTGCTTAGGGTTGAACCGATAAAATCACTTGCTCAGGCCCCCGGTCCGAGAGCACTGAATTTTCTGTTTCCAAGAAAGGTAATCACACAACAAGCAAATTAAAGAAAACGAAAAAGTAACGGAAGAAAAAGTACCACATCAAGGCAGGGCCCTTTTAGAGTTACAAGAATCCCCCTCACTAAAGTCCCCAACGACCACAACTCGCCTATTACTGCTAACTATGAATGCTTGATATTCTCTATCGGTTCGTTTATCCTTTTCCCCCACAGTGGGGTAATACATGAGTACGCAAATATCACGAACCCTGACACACGTATGATGCTCCGGTTGCGTTTTTTACTTTTTCTTTTTCTACTTTGACTCGTTAAAAGGACAACTCTCACACCCGCTATCAAATTTACAACTAGGGACTCACTGAAAGAAAATGTAAGAAAGGCATTTCCAAAACAGTGAGATGCGGCCATTTAGAGAACAAAAAATAAGAATTGAGTGGGGGACCCTTCGCGCCTAAACTCGGCCATGACATCTTCAATTCCGATGCAGTGTCCTCAATGCATCGCCCAATTGGGAATTGGATCCGTAGCAAAAGCGTGCTACTCGTCACTATTCAACTATTTTTGGCTGACAGGCTTAATATAGACTTAAAAACCTGTATAAATATGGCTATACCCTAAGTAAGTCTCTCATATCCCACTATAAACAACAAATCAACAATATGTCTTCGTCTGACGATATGGCCAAGGCCTCAGTGGACGACAAAAACCTTTTACAAGACTCTGAACTTGATGTGGCCGACATGAGGCTGGACAAAAGACCTTGGTACAAGGTTTCCCACTTGCGGATGATGACATTCGCCGTTTTTGTTTTGACTCTTAGTTCTACAACCGCAGGCTACGATGGCTCGATCATGAACGGTCTTCAGTCTCTTTCGCATTGGCAGAGTGAAATGGACCAACCTACAGGTGACAGATTGGGCCACTTGGCCAACGGTGTCAACTTTGGCTGTATCTTGGGTGTCACTGTGGCTCCATGGATGTGTGATCGGTTTGGAAGAAAGAAAGTCGTTTTTCTCGGTTCTGCTATCGTTATCATTGGTGCAATTTTGCAGGGACTTTCGAACTCATATGGTTTCTTTTTGGTTTCCAGAATTATTCTTGGTGTCGGCTGTGTAATTTCGTCCGTCGCAGCTCCAATTCTAATTTCGGAGATCGCCTACCCTTTGCATAGAGAAGCTTCCACTTTTGCTTACAATGTGTGCTGGTACCTTGGCGCCGTTATTGCTGCTTGGGTTACTTACGGTACTAGAAACATCAATAGCAATTACTCATGGAAGATTCCATCTTACCTTCAGGGAGCGATGCCTCTCGTCCAGGTCATGTGCATTATGTTTGTTCCTGAGTCCCCCAGGTTCTTGGTGAAGAAAAGAAAGATCGAAGAAGCTGACAGAATTTTGAGAAAGTATCACATTGGAAACTCTGAAAACCCTCTGGATTTGGCTATGGTCCAATTCGAACTAAGCGAGATTGAAGCTGCCATTGCTGCAGATCAAGTAGCTTCACAGTCATCTTACTTAGACTTTGTCAAGTTGACGAGATTCAGAAAGAGACTTTTTTTGGTGTTTTTCGTTGGTGTCATGATGCAGCTTTCTGGTAATGGGCTTGTATCGTACTACTTGGTTCAGGTATTAGAATCGATTGGTATTACTACGACCAAGAAGCAGTTGGAGATTAACGGATGCCTCATGATTTACAACTTTGTCATTTGCTTATTCTTGACCAACTTTGTGTCCAATTTCAAGAGAAGAGCCATGTTTTTGACTGGATGTGCGGGTATGTTGACCTCTTACGTGATCTGGACAATTCTTTCAGCATTGAATCAGCAACAAAACTTCGAAAACAAGTCTTTGGGCAACGGTGTTCTTGCATTTATTTTCTTGTACTACTTATGTTACAATATTGGTTTGAACGGCTTGCCATACTTGTACTTGACTGAAATTCTACCATACTCCCACAGAGCTAAGGGTATGAACATTTTCAATTTCGTCGTCTATACCATTTTGATTTACAACGGATACGTCAATACTATTGCCATGGATGCCATCGGATGGAAATACTACATTGTATACTGTTGTATTAATGCAGCAGAGTTGGTAGTTGTGTTTTTTGTGTTCCCAGAGACCTCTGGTTACACTTTGGAAGAGGTGGGACAGGTGTTTGGAGACAATGTTCCGGATATCAGCAACAAGAGTTTGGAGGCAAAGCCTGCCACGCAGCATATTGAGGATGTCTGAGGCTAGGTAAATGAATACAACAGGTGTAATATCAACTTTTCAATTGATGAGCTGATGTAATAACTACCGAACAAAAATGGAGGCAACTTTTACTGGATTTATTACTGAATATAATTCAACTTGAATATTCGTTAACTGCTCTAGTATCTTATTTTATATTCTCTTGAAACGTACAAATTGTTGGGATTTCCGTTCTGTGTCTCAGCAGAGCAATAGTTGGAAATACAGAACAAACTAGAAAGCCGTGAAGTTAAGATAAAAAGAAGTTAAGGGTGGAGGAATTCAATAAATATTGCGAGAGCAGAATGAACTGTTTAGTTGCTTCCACTCTCACAAGGGCGAGTAAATCTCAGAATATAATACAGTGACTCAAAGTGACTCAAAGTGGCATGCGTTTATCGAGAATTGAAGGACATGCATTCAGAGATAATCAGAGCATGAGGATCAAAATAGGCTAGAGAGCAACTATGATTATTTTGCTCCAATGAAGGAATAAAATTTGTTCTTGGAATAACAAGCATCATGATCCAACGATGGCATTGGACTCACAAATCTGATTCAACCGTGATATTAGACTCCTAGGTTCTAATCCAAGATGTCTCGGGCATATTGACTTCAAGTGACCGAAACTTGGGTTGAAAATAAAACAAAAGATTTCTATTTCTCCACCATTTTGTCGACTTCGAGTCAATGCTCTGCACTCTTATGATATGGAACGATATTTCTTCTGTAATAATTAATGTATTCTACTAACATTGCAAAGGCAGTAGGATACACCTAGAATGATCAAAAAAGAACCTTTGTGAAATAAATGATGAAAGTTCTCAAGCAATTGAGCTCGACAGACTAAATACAGATCGCTCATCTATTTCATACTACTATATGCTATTTATTCTATACCATTCTTTGTATCAGTGGTTGCGTGGTTGCTAATCTGGCTGACCAACCAAGACACCATTGGCAGTGCGAGCATCAATTCAACATTGAAGACCGGCCGCCATACATAGTCTAGAGGTAACGACAAAAATAATAAAAAAGCAGCAAAGAGAGAAAAAAAAGAAATACAAAGTAACAAATCAATGCACTCTTACTATACTTAAGTCTTCACAACTATTTAACATTCGAAGTCTAACATTCCTACTAAAGCTACCTATCAACTCACAGTATGTAGGCATAGTTCATGGTCGTCCACAGCCCAAAAGTACCATCCATGCACTCCCGATGCCCTCAAAGATTTTTTCCATTCCACAATACCCAAATAATCTACAACTATCACCATGGCTGGCATCGATTATCTTCTCTTCGAAGAAGCCACAGGTTACGCCATCTTCAAGGTGGACGTCCAACAGGACGACATCGCCGCCAGAATGAAGGAGGTCCAGGAGGCCTCAGCTGATTTGGGCAAGTTCTCCAAAATGGTAGAACTTGTGTCTTTTGCTCCCTTCAAGGGAGCTGCCCAGGCCTTGGAGAATGCCAACGACATCTCCGAAGGTTTGGTCAGCGACTACTTGAAGTCTGTGTTGGAGTTGAATCTCCCCAAGCCAAGCAAGAAAGAGAGAATAACTTTGGGTGTCTCGGACAAGAACTTGGGTCCTTCTATCAAGGAATCTTTCCCCTACATTGACTGTTTGCTGAATGAGATCGTGCAAGACTTCTTGAGAGGTATTCGTGTGCATGGTCACAAGCTCTTGAAGGAGTTGCAGGATGGTGATATTGAGAGAGCCCAGTTGGGTTTGGGTCACGCTTTCTCCAGAGCCAAAGTCAAGTTCTCCGTGCAGAAGAACGACAACCACATCATCCAGGCTATTGCATTATTGGACCAGTTGGACAAGGATATCAACACCTTCTCTATGAGAGTCAAGGAGTGGTACGGATGGCACTTCCCTGAGTTGGCCAAGATTGTGCCTGACAACTACACCTATGCCAAGTTGGCCTTGTTCATTGGTGACAAGGCCTCCTTGACTGACGAATCCTTGCACGATGTGGCTGCTTTGCTCAACGACGACTCTGGTGTCGCCCAGAGAGTCATTGACAACGCCAAGATCTCCATGGGTCAGGACATCTCTGAGCTAGATATGCTCAACGTCTCCACATTCGCCGAGAGAGTGGTCTCCATTTCCGAGTACAGACAGAAATTGTACCAGTACTTGACCGAGAAGATGCACACCGTCGCTCCAAACTTGTCCACTTTAATTGGAGAGGTTATTGGTGCCAGATTGATCTCCCACGCTGGTTCATTAACCAACTTGTCCAAGCAGGCTGCTTCCACTGTGCAGATCTTGGGTGCAGAGAAAGCCTTGTTCAGAGCCTTAAAGACAAAAGGAAACACTCCTAAATACGGTTTGATCTATCACTCTTCTTTCATTGGTAAGGCTTCTTCCAAAAACAAGGGAAGAATCTCCAGATACTTGGCAAACAAGTGTTCCATTGCCTCTAGAATTGATAATTATTCCGACGAGCCATCTACTGCTTTCGGTCAGATCTTGAAGAAGCAGGTTGAGGACAGATTGAACTTTTACGACACTGGTGCTCCACCAATGAAGAACTCCGACGCTATCAAGGAAGCCTTGGCTTTGGCAGGTGACTTGGCCGACGAAATGCAGGTCGATAACGACGGCAACGTTGAGGTAGAGGAGCCAAAGAAGGAAAAGAAAGAGAAGAAGGAGAAGAAAGACAAGAAGGAGAAGAAGGAGAAAAAGGAGAAGAAGGAAAAGAAAGAGAAGAAGGACAAGAAGAGAAAGGCCGACGACGATGAGTCGCCAAAGAAGAAGAAGAAGAAGTCTAAGGATTAGACTACTCGTTTCGTCATGCCTTCGCTTAAATGGCATCGCATCTTTGCAATGTAAATTACTCCCATTTTCTTAAACCACACCACACCTGTATAGCATGTTATCCTACGGAAAAGTGAACTAAGCTAGTAGATCAATACTAAATTATAAATCGACTTCGTTATCAGCTGCGACTGAGGCGGCCTATGCCGATTGCCTCTTGAGGGTGATTATGTTGACGAGCTTGTGCCTTGTTTTGCCGAATTCACTCATGTGCTCAATGGGGTCCAGGTCAGTATTCAGCATATCGAACTTGACTGTGCAATCCAACACCAGGTTGAACGCCCCCACAACAGAATTGGCCATACTGTTCACCACATCTGTGACCTTTTTCCCGGCCGCATGCACAAAAATCCGAGTGTCGTTTATGTTCTTTGTTGCTCGTTCAACAATAGCCTTGGTGACTAGAAAGAGGGCTGCCTTCACTGGCTGAATCACATTGTCAACAACAATACTACATTCCATAGTCTTGAGCGAACGAAACCATCTATCCAACAAGTCCAAGCTATCATCAACCCAAATAACCCTGACGTCCACGACTGCTTTGAAAGGCTGATGAGCGCTCAATGGTTTAAATGAATCACCCATAACCACCTTGGCTGGTTTAATCCATTCACATTCTCAAGTACTTTATGAACCTCCAGCTAAGCGGAATATTCCATCAAATGAGCTCAAGATCTGTGTCAGACGATTCGGGACACGTTCACTGCCGGTGACACAGTAAAATTCTACAGAACTTCAGCTTGAGAGACAGTAGTAAACAAATTTGTGTAAGCCACTGGTTTTTTCAGCGAGGAAGGGAAATCGCTCGTGCGTGCAAACAATCCGCCAGGTCCGAGTAAGGACCAACCTTGAAGAACCACCTAACTTAGACAAAGAAAAAAGAAAAAGATTGCTGTAAGGACTGTTCCATTTTGGCTAATATTATGCAAAGTTTATATCCCATCCAAGCTCCATAAGAATAGCATGCCAGTCCACCACTCGATCTCCCTCGGGATTTCTTTCCCAAACACGTTCTATCAAGTATTTCACTCGTACAACATTCCATGGTCCGTACATTTCCATCATCTTTTGTATTCTGAGATTCATTGTGGCTTTGTCATCCTCAGTAACCATGTGAATACCGGCAATGAAAATTGGGAAGACAAGAGTAGCTTGCATAGGAGTTTCGATCAAGATGTCAATGCACTTTACTAAATCGTTGACGAGTACCTGGGATTCCAACGAGGAAGGATTGCACTTCATGATCGACTGTCTCAAATAAAGTTTGCAACTCAATTGGAATGCTTCAAAAGTAGTAAGCTGTAATTCCAAATCAGAATCAGATAAGTCGACAAGATCTTCGGGGTCTGGCTTGGAGATGTCGATTATGCGCTCCAACTCTTTGACTTTCTCAATAATGGATAGAATTAACCTACTGGTTCTGCCATGCTCACTCATATCAGAGTCCATATCATCAAAATCTGCCAGATAAACTGGAATGTCGTCAGGTGATTGTGAGTTGTTGCTCTGAGTTGGTGATATCGAAGACTTGAGAGGAGATCCTCGATTATAGTAATTCTCAAGGGATCTCTTACTTTCATAAGCAAGGGAGTTGATGTCTCCAATTACTTTAAACAAATTCTTGTGGACTCCAAGTAACGGGTTGAGACTGCCCTTCGACAAACCAGCTGGATCAGCAAAAATACGCTGATATGTGACAATTGGGAAATATGTTTTTCTTTGTGACGTAGAACTTGCCATTAAATCATGGTATGCAAAATTTGAAATTAGCCAGTGTTCCTCTTTATTGGTATCAAAGTTAAGAATTCCACCGTTATCTTTCAAGAGTTTCCAACCCCAGTCCAAGTAAATAGACCAATACTTAACGTCTCCACGACAGATCTCTGCACCGCAAAGAATCAATATGGTAGCAAGCTTGTTCAAAATGGCTCTTCTGTTATCTTTGATCAAAGATGATGTATTGAAATCAACATCTTGTGTCAAGTGCTTAACTGCCATTTCTGCATATTTCGAACCCTCGGAGAGCCATGAACCTCCAAGATGGAAGCCTGACCATGCTAGAATTCCATACAACACACCTTTATCCTTCTGCGCCAAAGGCAAAAACACCTTCTGGTAGGAGTTCGACTCATTCTGACTAGGTGGTGCAATGGAAACTTTCCTCGAGAGCGTGTCGACGTAGTAGTTGTACAAATAATTACCAGTAGGATTTAAGCCGGGCAACAACGACAACGGAGGTTGCGGTGATGATGCAAATGCAGCATTGAAACTTGAAGCCAAATGATTGAATTGCGATGGAGAATCATGACTTAGAGTCAGAACATGGTCTAAAAAATCAGGAATGTTGAATTTAGGTGAGAGTTTGAAGTCAGGACTGTCATCTGTTTGAGATGACTGCTGAAGTAATTTTTGATTCATAGCAGCAACATCCATATCATCAGCAGCAGCAGGTTCTTTGTCACTTATTTCAAGCAATGAAGCTTTTGAAGAGTTCCTTCCAATATTATGCAGCGAAAGTTCTTTAAAAAATTTCAAGAGTGCAGCTGGCGACCCCGGGTTGATCTCTGGAGCATCCCGGTAGTATTCTAGATCTAACGGAGGCGGTGATACAGCTTTAGGGCTGCTACCGAAAATCACGGGCAGTTCTGGGCGGCCTCGAAGTCTAGGTAAAGAAAGAGGCACAGTGAATGCAGACAATTCTTCCCCACGATTAACAATCCCAGAATGCTGATGCGCATCGTTGTTTAAAGAGTCTTTAGTATCATATGCTGTGTTTGCACAGTCATGAAGCGAGATGTGGCCATTATCACGGTTTATATACGCCAATCCAGTTGGAGTATATTGCAGTGTCTTGAGTAGTTCCCCTGATTGAAGTTGCGAGAATGGGGGTGATGAAATAGGGTACGCTGTCTTTAAAGCCTCGATATACTCTCGTGATGGACCAATCAGGGGTTTCACACCATCGCTTTCGTCGATTTTAAGCAGTTTGCTGTCCGGTAGATCGGAGTAGTCTTCAGCTTTTGCACTGTCGGCCAGTTCATCTTTATCGTTGACTCTCCGACGTTTTCTCATCTTTTTCAGACTCTCTTGTTGCTGCACACGCATTCGGAGAGCTTTGATTTGTTCGCTCGTCATGGTTTCGTAGTCGACCCACACGCATTCCTTGCCAAACCTCAGACAGTCTCTGCAAACTGGCTTGACTTCATTGCATTTCTTCTTGCGGAACTTACATGTTAAGCATCCCTTTCTAGATTTCTCCTTGGAACGCCCGAATAGTTTTTGAGCCTGTATTGCTGCTTCAGACTGCTGAGACACCTGGGATGCAGATCTTTGGAGCGAATCAAAGTCTGGAGAAGTTGCAGTCAAGTTGGCATTTGGGGTAGCGAAGTTGTCATATACTCGAATGTTTGGCAGTGCCAGCCGAATGGATAGCAGCGGTTTCTTTTCCGATTTAAATGTAGAAAACATCGTGGTGGCTGTAAGCACCGGGACGCCCAAGTTAATAGTAGAGTTAGTATCTGTGCAACTGAATTTGATGAACCACACGGTGTATACAGGGTGAACCAATAATAACCTAGATATGGAGCGTGGTCATGGTTGGGAAAAATGAAGATGTATTGGTTGCACAGAAGAGGGCTAGACTTCGGTGCTATTTAGGTTATAATAGTTACAAGACTGCTGTTCGTAATATCTGGCTGAGTAGTAGTGAGCAAGTTTGGATGGTGAAATGAAAAGATAAATCCTAGAGAAAAAAGGACGAAGACGAGAGAATGCAACAAACAATGAAAATAAAAAAACATGCGAAAAGAGAAACTTCTAAATGAAGATATGAAAACAAGAAAAGAAAATTAGAAGATAACATGAATCTCATTCGAATTAGGAGAATCTTGTCGTGAGTATCTATTATAGGCCGCACCGCCGCATTGGTCGCAAGATCGGTATCAGACAGAGAACCAAACACCAGCAGCATAAGGAAGAAAATTAAAGGAAAAGCCGGAAAGAAAGAAAGAGAGAAAGAAATTAAGAGAGAAAGAAATTAGAGAGAAACAAACAAACAAAGAAAGAAAGAAAGAAATAGCGATCAATAGGGAAAGGTAGGCGTTTACAAACAACAAGACTTTTCCACAACTCTGTGATTTTGTTGGGTGGGTAAGGGACAGAAGTTTAGCGACCACGATAGATAACAAGCGATCAGGCTTATAGGAAAAGGCAATCAAATCCGCACACTAATGAGAAAGAAGACAAAGAAATCTAGGGAGGAAACGGATAAACTAAAAAAAATTCAAAATTCAAAAAGCTCAAAAGCAAAAACAAATAGAAACATTCAAGTTCAGATTGGGGACATCACAAAAGACACTCCACTATATATTCGAAAGTTAACCTCGCCTGTCTTCATAAGATCCAGTGACTAGTGACATACTAGCCAAATTAGTGCGAACGGACTGGGATACACCTGCACACAGCCGTCAAGTGATCTCGTTGACCGCACCAGTTCCCTAGTGTGGCCCCTTTCCGCAATAGGCAAGTAACCCGACCAAATGCACCTAATCTTCTCATAGTCAACTTGACATTTCCAGAATCGCTATGAGTAACTTTCAACTGGCATTTCCGTCTATCAAAGTCCTGCCTGATTTAAACTCAGCCAGGTCATGTGCATGGAAGCCATTGGAATCGTCGGTCTGTGTGCAGTACAAGTCACCTAGTGGCCGCTAATCCTCTAGCGCAACTGGTTTTTTTCCCTCCTCAACCAGTCTTTTTTCTAGCTAGAAAAGAATCTACACCTACAAATCTAATCATGTCTTTGAAACGTATCAATAAGGAATTGCTCGACTTGGGAAGGTATGTAATTTTAGGTGCTGGGGCGCCTGCGTTTTCGCTGAACTGGCCACTTGCCACATTTTAGTACTAGAATGGACTTAGGGAAGTCGATTGTTATATAGTGGGAGACAGCGGCAGTTGCTGGTTGTTGATGATGTGTTGTTTGTGATTGAAACATGTCGCTACGTCTGTGTGTTTTTGCAGCACTCCGCCGTTTCTTCCCACCGGCCACCCCTTGGTCGGTATTTCCATGTAGTCATATGAGATATAGTCATTACTAACACAAGCAGAGATCCACCATCGTCATGTTCCGCAGGCCCAGTCGGTGACGACTTGTACCACTGGCAAGCATCCATCATGGGCCCACCAGACTCGCCATACGCCGGAGGTGTGTTCTTCCTCTCGATCCACTTCCCTACCGATTATCCATTCAAGCCACCAAAGATCAACTTCACCACTAAGATATACCATCCTAATATCAATGGCACTGGTTCCATCTGTCTAGATATTTTGAAGGACCAGTGGTCGCCTGCCCTCACAATCTCTAAGGTGTTGTTGTCGATCTGCTCCTTGTTGACCGACGCCAACCCAGACGATCCTTTGGTTCCAGAGATTGCTCATGTATACAAGCTGGACAGACCAAAGTACGAGGCCACTGCTAGAGAGTGGACTAAGAAGTACGCGGTCTAGGCGAGCGGGACCAAACTTGTCTGGTGAACTATACATAGATTAATGTACATTTGCATTACTTGACGGAGGAATACCCTAGCATGCTGCTAAAAAGCTCTCACTGGGATCTTTTTGAATTTTTTTTATCTTTACTTATATTATCTGACTGTATTTTTCTGTCTTGTGACTACTTTCGTGGACTCAGTGACTACTTTCGAGGTCTCGGTGACTCACGTCTTTTATGCTGATTTTAAGTAATAGAATTCTCGATTCGACGGACCATAAATTCAGCAACTGAAGTGTTTCATAATATTTTCCAAATTACATCATAGTTTCTCATTCCTTTCAACTCTACTTTTCACTCTTAAATCCCGTAAGACATGGTACTTTCTTTCCACAGTATACAAGACCTGTACATAACACGGTATCTAGTCAACAAGATTCTCTCCATTTTACGAAGAAAGACCAGTAGATCAATCCACAAATAAGGCTGACTTTTCAGTTTTCCGTCACTTGCAGACGGTATCTACCACCAGGAATATATTTAACCACTTTGAGTGCCGGAACTTTATTACGTCGCCATATTTTTACCTGATTTCAAATCCAAAGCATAACCATCACTTGAAAGCTCAAGTCGATTCATTCCTAGCAAAACTTAATATGGAAAGTCTAGCTACTTTTATGCAAAGCAATCCATACCGGCTCTTGCAGCTAGCGAAACAACTCCATCACAAGAAACTTTTTGACAAATCTCTCACGGACTTTCAGTTACAGATATTGACCCATGTATTAGAGCGAGATAGCTTGGAGCTCTGGCGTAATTTTCTAGAGGGAAATTGCTACTTATCGATCTTCAAGACAGAAGACTCAGATGAAGCTGAGAATGGTGACGATGACGACCCGTTTGAGGAAGGATCCGACCCGATTAATCAGCTAGCTCTCCATTTAAGGTATCTTCTTTGGGAAAAGGCCATTGACTTCTACTACGACAAGAGAAAGTTGCATGATGGAAGGTCAATACCGTTTATCGAAGAGCTCTCAGACGAAAATGAGCTAATAGAGTCGCTAGACCACCTTCCAGAGAACGATACCGAAACAAAAGTCTCAGACATGACGGAGCCGTCCAATAAACCAGTCCGTGATGAAGAAGATGATTACGATAATGATGATGATGATGATGAGGAGGAGGAAGCAAAATCTGGAAAGGGAGCATCCAAAGATGCTCAACACTCCGGTCTAGAATACAACGACAAAGGTCAGGTTGTGTTGAGCATCCCAAGATCAATTTTCTCAAAACCAGCCGAGGAAGAGTCAGAACAGGGAGAGCTTGAAAAGTCACAAGCATCGCCAGAAGAAATTTCTGCTTCCTCGGCCACATTAGAGGAACAAGAGGCCATGATCAAGACATTCAATAAAGTGTACCATAATTTTGAGTATGATCGAGAAACGTTGATTAAACGGAGAAAGCTTGAAAAGTCAGATATGCAGCTTGAGGATCAAAAATCACTGGAAGATTCGTCTGCTGGCAGTATACCGATACAATTGGGTGTAGCATCACACTCATTAAAGCATTTGCTTTCCACTATTCAAGACCGACGAGACGATATCACCTTGAATGACTTTGAGTTAAGAAATTTATTCATGGATGTAAGGAAAAATCGAGGAAAATGGGCCAACGATGAAAGGGTCGGTCAAGAGGAATTATATGAAGCCTGCGAGAAAGTACTCTTAGACTTGCGTGGGTATACTGAGCATTCGACTCCTTTCTTAAATAAAGTTTCCAAGCGAGAAGCTCCAAACTATGGATTGATCATCAAGGAGCCTATGGACTTGAATACGGTGATGAAGAAATTGAAAGGTTTCTCATACAATTCGAAGCAGGAGTTCGTCGATGACTTGATGCTTATTTGGAATAATTGTTTGACTTATAACGCTGACCCCAAGCACTTCATGCGTGCTCATGCTATAGCTATGCAGAGAATGACTCAAAGGCTAGCTCCATCAATTCCTAACATTGTCATCAAAAACCGTTCTGAGATCGAAAAGGAAGAAGAATTGGAGACCGAAAACAAGGCGTTGACTCCAGCTCTCAAAGGAGGAAAGAAATCTTCCAAGAAGGGAAGGATGAGAAAGAGAGAAGAGGTGGTCAAGTCCGAAGAGCCAGAAGGATCTGATACCGTTCAACAGTCGGAGGTCGTCTCTGCAGTTGACACTCCCACTGCTACAGAACAAGGAACTCCATTTCCGACTGAAGCAAAGGGTGCTTCCGAGAAGCTATCGGTCTCAAACCATGCATCAGATGAGAATGCCGAGGAAGAAGAAGAGGAAGAAGCTGAAGACGAAATGAGAGGAGTGGAAGAAGATAATGAACAAGATCCCGAGATGCAAACGTGGAAAAACCTCACTGCAAAGTCCAGAGCCAACTACTGTGCTGCTAGAGCTGCTTTGTTTGATGATGACTTCAAGTTAAAGATGGATGCTGAGGCAATCATCCGTGAATCCAGCAAAATGAAAGATTTCAATCAATTCTTACAGTTCAAAGAAGTTGTGTCCAAAGGTAACAGGTTGCTTGATAATGACGAGCCATACTTGCTTGAGTATGATGTCGCGGGTGGAGTTCCAGGTCTAGTGTACGAGGGATTGGACGATAAAGCTCAAGAGAAGTATGAGAATGACATGGTCGATATCATTTTGAGAAATTCCGACGCAAATCCAAATGAAATGAGGTCCAAACTTGTGTTACCATCTGATTCAGGACTTAATGAGCTTTACACCAACAACATCACTGAGATCCAGGAAATTAGAAAGATCTGTTTCAAGATTTCCTTGATCAGACAAATGCAAACCCAACAATTTATGCATAGGACACAGATGCGTCAACCGGAGATTGAGTATTTAAAGGATGTTGACATTGACCCAGTATCAAAGTTGCCCAATCACGATATCTACAATGAAGAGGTTCAATTTGCTGCTTTTCGAAAGGGTATTGCCAAAATTGCTATGCATACGGGATTCGAGACAACAGAGCCTTTTGCTATCAATACTCTTACGCAACTTGCCGAAAGATATATGCTGAACTTGGCCAAGAGCATGAAACTTCATTGTGAGTCTACCACCAGCAACAAGTTGAGTGATAGAGAAACTCTTTTGCTCTCGTTGCTCGAGAATGGAGTGGATAAACCTGATGACTTGTTCACCTTCATCCACGAAAAGGCCAAAAAACACGAAACAAAGCTCAAAGACTTGCGGGTGAAGCTTTCAGGGTTTCTCAAGGATTTGCTCCGGCCATCTTTGGAAAGTTTCAATGAAAAGAGTTTCGAGGACAACAGTGAACAGTTTACCACTGGAGACTTTACAAGTGAGCTTGGAGGCGATTTCTTTGGTTTCAAGGAGTTGGGTCTTGACAAGGAGTTCAAGATGTTAAGCACACACATCCCAGTGTACTTACTTCATTCTCGACTTCAGAGTTCATTTACGAACTCAGGTTCCGCAAGCAAGACAACGAAGTATGAGGATTTGCGCGACTGGAAGCAGAAGCAATTGACTGCAACAGACGTCGCCAAGCAGATTGGGTTGTTGCAACCGTTCTACCTGGAGTTGGTTCATAAGACTGAGATTCACTACATCAAGCAACAGAAGAGAAAAGGCGAGAGCACCGAGTTGCCACTGCCTTCTGAACTACTCTTGTTGGAGGATGAGGAACTTCCCCAGAAACAAAGAAACATCCGTCCACGTCTTCCACCTACAGGCAAAATCGCTGCCGTTAAAAAGAAGATCTTGTCTAGTGCATTTATTCTTCCTGAGGAAGAAGAAGATGAGGAGGAACCCTCATACACCGGGAACTTGTATGACGTGAATCCCGAAATCATCAAATTGGAAGCCTGATAGAATTAAGAATATCACGGAACTACAGATATAAAAACTCCTTTTCCGGAAAGAACTGCTTCTCAAGTATTATATATAATCGTCGTGGTGAAATTACACACAATACACCCACCACGCTAGTAAAGCTCTGGTTTATATACATGCCAATACCGCTCAATCCCAAAGCTCCACCATCTACTTCACCATAACCCACCAGCTCGCTTAAGAGACAAATGTTCTGATTTTACCCACTGCAAATTACCATAATATGAAAAAACCAAGTGGTCATGTCCTTAATCTAAGCAAACTACCCAAAGAGGCGTATCTCAAGCGAGATATCTTTGGTCGGACTGTTCTCCACATTGCCGTTTTGGCCAACGATGTTACCAGTTTCAAAAAACTACTACAATCCCCCGAAGTCAGACATGCTCTTCTTGCGACAGACTACGAGAGTGGGTGGAATATCCTCCATTATATATTCTTTTACAAGCGACTTGGATGCCTAAATGTCCTCCTCGAACACCTAGAACTGGCACCTAGCATCAATGCCACGACATTGGCAGAGCTTCTTAAACGCAAGGATAGGTGCAGATTGCCCCCTTTGGCTCTATTACAGAACGATGTAAAGGATTTGGTGTGGGTTCCTCAGTATATCAACGAGCGAAACGAGTACCATCTCCACAGGCGGTTTGGTGTCTCCAATGATGTAGAACACAGCGTGCAACAGCTAAATCCTCGTTACATTGACCATGACTGGTGGCTTGAGTCTCGGGGAGGGCTGAATGTGTATGTATTCGGATCCAACTCCAATAATCAGTTGGGTGTTGGGGACTCAACTGATCGTTCAGTTCCTTCCAGGATAAGTATTCGTGAGTTCCATGCTCCAATTTCTCTGGATGTTCAATTGCGGGAAATCTTGGAGAAGCCGAGATTCAAGGCGATCAAGATCTCCAAATATCATTCTGTCGCTCTAACATTGGATGGCCGCCTTTTCACTTGTGGATTGGGATCTAGAGGACGTCTAGGACATGGCAATGTGGCCAATCTATATCGATTCAAGAATGTGGAGTTCTTCAACGGTGTCCCCATTGAAGATTCAAGTTATCAAGTAGCTGAAACTGTCAACGAAATTGCCGTTGCCAACAATCATAATTTGGTGCTTACCTCTTCCAATAACCTTTATTCATGGGGTTTAAATTCGCACAATCAGCTTGGGTTCACATCTGTCTTTCCTCAATCATTCAAGAATACCACAGAAGTGTATGAGAACTCCCCAAAAGTCGTGAACGCGGGTGACTTACGGAAGAAATCGCAGCGTATCTTAGGTGTTGGAGTTTCCAAG
The DNA here is from genome assembly GCA_030567015.1 of Sungouiella sharkensis. Lineage (NCBI taxonomy): Eukaryota > Fungi > Ascomycota > Pichiomycetes > Serinales > Metschnikowiaceae > Sungouiella > Sungouiella sharkensis. Next base: position 8,068 of record JAJLRN010000015.1, on the reverse strand, counting down.
ATCCATTCCTTGGCTTACACCAGCAACTCGATTTACTTCTGGGGTTTCAATATTGGACAAATGGGACTCCCAATTCCAGAACTGTCCTCTCTGAGAGATAATGGTCACACGGTGAATGGAGTCATATACAAGGGTGGAATTGTTCCGCAACCGAAGGAGATGACTTTACGAGATGAGATCAAGATCGTATCCACATGCGAAACATGTACATGTGTTGTTACCGTCACCAACGACATTTACGTCTATTTCCTAGGGCAACGAGCCAAGCTCCCAAAATTGCCTGCGAGAGCATTCTCAGATGTGAAATTTGATTGCTTCAAGCCATCCAGACTAACAAGGGCTCCAATTATCAAGAAAGTCGTCTTAAAGTCTCATGAAAATATCCACATCTTGCTTGAAAGTGGTGACGTTATGACATTCGTGCTCTCTCTGGTAGATCCTAAGAGCTTGCGAAATGTTAAATTCTTGTATGTTTGGCGTGCTTATGATTCAGATATGCGAGCTGTCGATATAGACATTTCTTTTGATGGTTCCGTGATTGTCTGCACGAAGAACGGCTCAGTCTTCTTGAATTGTGCTCTGGGTGCGTCACTGCAAAAAAGTGGCTCAATGAGCTCTTTGACCATGCCGGCAATTTCATCTTCGGCAAAAAAAAAATTCAAAAAGGTTGAGCATGTCAATCGAGTTTTACGAGTATCTTGTGATGAATCATTTTCCTCATTTGCAATGATCAGAGATGATATCGATATGATGCCATTAAAGTTGCAAAAGAACGACTTTTTTATTGATTTGGAATATTTAAGTGTTTTGACAGAGGAGGATCTGTATAGAAAGCAAGATCAACTATTGGATATCGACCATGCTGATAACTCCTATGTCGCTGATTACTTGTATCCTACAAATCCTTCGAAAACGATTGAGAATGACCAGTCTATTAACATAAATGGATTGGGGAAAGAGTTTGGTGACCTAAGAATCTCGAAAATTAGGTCAACTTGCGATGACTTGGACTTTGTCAGATTTCAACAGAAACACAAGTACGACCATTCTAATAATTTTGAACCGTCAGTGGTCTCAATGTATCAGCAACCGGAAGCTGAAAAAAGCAATGTTATGGCCAATTCTATGAAATCAAAGTCCGAGATCATTGCTCTCTTAAGCAACCCCAGCGCATTTTCTAATAAGTTTTATGATGGAATTATCAAGCTCCTGAGCAAGCCAGAGATTTCCATCGGTTTTCACACAAAATTGCTCGAGTACAGATCCACCTTTTGCAAGCAAATTTTTAATCCACACGACGATGGGGAATATTTTATCCATGAGGGTATTAAGGGCTCATACGACCCACGAACGAAAACTCTCCATTTTAATTCAGATGTTGAGTTAAGAGCTGTTCTCATTTTAATCCATTTCATGTACACCAACATTGTGCTCAGCTTTTGGGAAGATTATCCAAGTGGTCTGAAATGTCCAGAGGACATACGAAAAGTGAAGTCTGATTTCATAAAACTCATGGACTTGTTCCGCATGGACAGCCTTTATGGAAAGAGAGAAGCTTTTGTTAATCAATTACAACAAATGGCAAACGATAAAAGCGATGGTGATGTGCTCATCACCACAAAAGAAGGTAATGAAATTGCACGGTCGTCTGTGCTTGTGGCCAGATCCGCATTCTTTGAAACCATTTTATCTGACAGGTGGGAAACAGGAGACCCAGAGGACTTTAATGGTGATATAAACCAAGAACGTACTTCTATGAAATACGTTTCATTGGAAAATGTCAACCTGTTACAATTTAAGATCATCCTTAATCATTTACATGGCTGCAATGACTTACACGTGTTTGATGCAGCCCGAAGCATTGTGGCAGATTCACTTGAATCCGACGACTTTGTCAATTTGCTATTGGAAATGATCGAAATCACAGATGAGTTATTACTAGTTCAGTTGAAGCATTTGTGTGAATTGGCCATAAAGGAGTTCATTAGCACGGAGAATGTACTCATTTTGCTAGCTCATGCAGATTGGCTAAGTGCACACAAATTGTTCATGAGTTGTTGCTGGTATATTTATAACAACCTTGAAATCGTGGTTTTCGACGGGAATTTGCGTGATTTAGACGTAAATCTCGTGCAAAAATTGGAGGATCAAATTCGATTCTTGCAAAACTGTAAGTCTCCCGACTTCGTTATTGGAGAAAAAGGGGAAGTTGATTCAAATTTTGGGAAAGCTTTTTTGGAATTGCGAGATGTCAATTCTGTCGAAGAGTTTTTCACAGCCCCAGAATGTTTCAACGAGATATACATGAGTGACCGCAAAGGATTCACAAGCTTTCAGCCGCTTCGAGATGTGAAGCTTGATACCTTCAATGGAGATGAAAACAGAAGAAAACAGTCTTCGAGAAGAATGTCAAGACAGAGCAGTGTAGATCCATTGGCAGATTTCAGGAAGCTTTCTATAGGCCAGATTCTGGAAAGGAAAGCAAGCGAGTCTGCTGTTGCAGACGAGGAAGAATTTGAGTTGGTGACAAACAGGAAACGCAAATCCAAACTCAAACCTAAGACCGATGAACCAACTTCAGAGCATCCTACAAGATCATCAAGGGACGGAAGTGCCAGTCCGACTCAGCAATCACAACCACCTCAAGTCTCAGCTCAAGTAGCTTTTGCTTCTCGTATGGATGCTACCAGCTCATTGAATACCATATCCAGCGGTGCAAGCTCGTTCGCCTGGGTTTCACGCAATTCCTCGACTTCATCAGTGGCGAATCTGCAACCACAATCAATCCCAACGCTTCGTGGCAGCACCGAGACACTTCAAAGGCAGACTAAGATCAAATTTGCTCCATCAATGAAGCTCTCACAGAAGCAAAGAAGAAAGCTTGCTCAGCAGGAGCCTGTTGATGTTGAAGGGCCAAGTAAATCTCTTGAGCTCAAAAATCCATGGAAAGTCCCAGTAGTCGTAGAAAATGGCTCGTCGAGTGCTGACCAGGACTTGCCTGTGCTTGGAGCTGAAAAGAAAGAGCACAGACCATCATTAACAGCTATCATGCTTCTAGAATCGACCAGAATAGAAGAACGGAAGATACAGGCGAGTCCGCAACGGACGTTGCAAGAAGTCCAACAAGAGCAAGAGTTTGCTAAGTGGTGGGAAGAAGAGTCGAAGAAGGTTCAAATGGAAATGAAGGGACAAAGTGGATCTGCGAATGGATCTCATGGTCTCAATGGGAAGGGACGCCCCAATGAGAAGCTGCGTCGTGGAAGTAGAAAGAAGAGCTTTACCCCACTGTAACCTTAACTAATGTACATAAAAACCGTCATAATTTTGCCGTTTAATGGTCTCTTTCAGTCGTAACTTCGTCTATTAAAAATCTTCTATTGAATCGTAGTCCGGAAACCAGCCGTAATCGGTCATATTTACCTTTAGACCACTCACCTCCACGCCTTCCTCTTGCAACCTTTTAGCCTGCTCAAATTCTCCCGAATCTCGTATAGCTATTGCTCCCAGACTCTGAATGACCCTCCACCACGGCAAGTCAGATATATCCGCGTCTTCTTCATTAAGTCGAGATACTATATATTCGCAATGCTTGAGGGACGAGCCCACCCGCCTGGCATTTTGAGGCCTTCCTATGAGGTAAGCAATATGTCCATAAGATGTAACTTTTCCATATGGAATCTGGCCTACTACTGAGTATACAGCGTAATGGAAGCTCTTGGCCTCTTCATCTAGACGCATTGGGTAATTAAATTAAGAACTTACCATTGTGTATGAAGGTGGGGTGACCAGATGCAGTATAGTAGCTGATGTAATGAATTATTGATTCTGAGAGTTTAAGAGGCACTAATGTATATGACCATTAGTGCGGTAATGATAAAATGTCGTGTAAACATTTTGCCGCATTGCAGACAACTAAAAGAAATAACCTAATACCATATGGCATTGGAAGTATTGGGGGCATGTTGAGTGCAAGTATGATCATAAGACTCTGCAGATTACTCTATTAATTAATTAATTAATTAGAGTGAAACGTACTAGAGAGATCGCTCCACGTGTGGGTAAGTAAGACCCGGTCGAGGTCGATGATCTCATTAATGGAAAACTATTTAAAGACGTAGGTCTGTCCAATATTTCAAAAGGACAGAGAGAGTGATAGCTAGACAAAGATAACTGTGTGTTATCACAACGGATAAGCGGATAGTCTTAAGTATATTCCTTCAGCATAAATGATGAAACAATACATATCCAAACAGCTACTGCATGAAGTTATCATCAGTAGTGGAAGTGTAAAATTCTACACGGACTGATGCACCCATATACATCAGTACCTCTTAGCCTCTCAGCTTCAGTATGCATGTGTTAGATTACGAATGTCGCGGGGCAGACGCATATATAAATTTTAATTAAACTTTCCCATTTCTCCAACTCCTCCAGGCCTTGTGCAGTGTCATCGCTGATAAACATAATTTCAATCGAGTATATTTGACAACGTGAAGAACAAGATACAAATATATTAACTTGGTCCACGAAACATGAATTGACCAACAGAAGATGATAATGCAAGTTTCATCATTTTAGACGCAATACAATTTAAAATGAGGCAGATAATTCGCAAAAAATGTATAAAAACAAGCGGACCATCTGTCAATGAGCTATTCGTATTTAGTTATGAATAACCTTGTGTGCAACCTACATGCACTCATTCAGACACTAGTAGGTCTAGAAAAGGGAGTTTTCCAACTAGGTTACCCATTTCCAGGGAGTATCTTACAATTTACAAATTACCAAAAGAAAAGATATAAATTACCTAACAAACGCATTGAAAATGAGTCTAACTGCCCGGTCAACAGGCAGTGTAGCATGAAATCAGAAATATCCCGAAAATGCAATTCATGGGACGTTAAATAAAATAGCCGCAAAAAATTGCAATGATTGCCAAATGTATCGAGTTCCTAGTACCTGAGGCTTCAAACGACAGTTTAAAGGCGTAATTATAGGTGGAACTGATGGTAGATCCAACACCCGTTGAGGTGCCAAAAGTCACGCTGATGCGCTTCACCTTTGGTATAACCACAGACACAATAGTAGAAGTGTAGGTCAGTCCTCCTGAAGTGATCGTCACTGGCCATGTCACGGTAGTAGTGAAAGTTCCCGTCCATACAATAGTAGTGGTGGAGAAACCAGTAGTAATGGAGAGTGCAGTAATAGTGGTTGATCCACTTGCCTGTTTCTCCACTATTCCAGCCGTAGCACTGTAAATCAGTCCGCCAGAAGTATTTGTCACAGGACGTGTTACCGTAGTGGCGAAAGTTTGTGTCCATGGAACAGTAGTAGTGAACTGTCCAGTTGAGGGAGTTTCTATCACAACCAACCAGTCAGTCTCAGTAGAGCTGTCAGAAGTTACAGTCGTCAAAGTAGTATATGTCAGAGTGAATCTACCGGCCCCTGCAATTCTGTTGGTGAGCGTCGAGTATGGCGTCACCACTGCCACAATACTAGTAGTGTAGGTCAGTCCTCCAGAAGTAATCGTCACAGGACCAGTTACTGTTGTGGTGAATGTTCCTGTCCAGGGAACAGCAGTAGTTGAGATTCCAGTCGAAGTCTCCACTGACAAAATGGTAGAGGCGTAAGTCAGACCTCTTGAAGTAAATGTCACAGGACGTACAACCGTATTGATAAAAGTCCCTGTCCAAGGAACAGGAACAACTGACAGTCCGGTAGGAATCTGCGCTGTCACAACAGTGTAAATGTAAGTCAGTCCAGCGGAAGTAATTCTCGCAACACCTGTAACAGTAACGGTGAATCTTGCTGTCCAAGGAACGGTAGTAGTGGAGAGTACTGTAGGAGTCTCTCCAGTAACAACAATAGTAGTATAAGTGAGCCCTCCAGAATTACTTGTCACAGGACCTGTACCAGTAGAGGTCAAGGTTCCTGTCCAAGGAACAGTAGCAGTTGAGGGTGCAGTAGGGGTCTCAACTGTGACAATGGTAGTAGTGTAAGTCAGTCCTCCGGAAGTTATTGTCACAGTACGAGTTACCGTAGTGGTGAAAGTTCCTGTCCAAGGAACAGTAGCAGTTGAGGGTGCGGTAGGAGTTTCCACTGTGACAATGGTAGTAGTGTAAGTCAGACCTCCAGAGGTTATTGTCACAGTTCGAGTTACCGTAGTGGTGAAAGTTCCTGTCCAAGGAACAGTAGCAGTTGAGAGTGCGGTAGGGGTCTCAACTGTGACAATGGTAGTTGTGTAAGTCAGTCCTCCAGAAGTAATTGTCAAAGTACGAGTCACCGTACTTCCTATCAATGGAGAAGTACTAGTTAACAGTGCAGTAGGAGTCTCAACTGTGACAATGGTAGTAGTGTAAGTCAGACCTCCAGAAGTTATTGTGACAGTACGAGTTACCGTAGTGGTGAAGGTTCCTGTCCAAGGAACAGTAGCAGTTGAGGGTGCAGTAGGGGTCTCAACTGTGACAATGGTAGTAGTGTAAGTCAGTCCTCCGGAAGTTATTGTCACAGTACGAGTTACCGTAGTGGTGAAAGTTCCTGTCCAAGGAACAGTAGCAGTTGAGGGTGAAGTAGGAGTTTCCACTGTGACAATGGTAGTAGTGTAAGTCAGACCTCCAGAAGTTATTGTCACAGTTCGAGTTACCGTACTTCCTATCAATGGAGTAGTACTAGTTAACAGTGCAGTAGGAGTCTCAACTGTGACAATGGTAGTAGTGTAAGTCAGACCTCCAGAAGTTATTGTGACAGTACGAGTTACCGTACTTTCTATCAACGAAGTAGTACTAGTTAACAGTGCTGTAGGAGTCTCAACTGTGACAATGGTAGTAGTGTAAGTCAGTCCTCCGGAAGTTATTGTGACAGTACGAGTTACCGTAGTGGTGAAAGTTCCTGTCCAAGGAACGGTAGCAGTTGAGATGGTAGTAGGAGTTTCCACTATAACTTCGGTAGTAGTGTAAGTCAGACCTCCGGAAGTTATTGTCAAAGTACGAGTCACCGTACTTCCTATCAATGGAGTAGTACTAGTTAACAGTGCAGTAGGAGTCTCAACTGTGACAATGGTAGTAGTGTAAGTCAGTCCTCCGGAAGTTATTGTCACAGTTCGAGTTACCGTAGTGGTGGAAGTTCCTGTCCAAGGAACAGTAGCAGTTGAGGGTGCGGTAGGAGTTTCCACTATTACTTCGGTAGTAGTGTAAGTCAGACCTCCAGAGGTTATTGTCACAGTTCGAGTTACCGTAGTGGTGAAAGTTCCTGTCCAAGGAACAGTAGCAGTTGAGGGTGCGGTAGGGGTCTCAACTGCGACAATGGTAGTTGTGTAAGTCAGTCCTCCAGAAGTAATTGTCAAAGTACGAGTCACCGTACTTCCTATCAATGGAGAAGTACTAGTTAACAGTGCAGTAGGAGTCTCAACTGTGACAATGGTAGTAGTGTAAGTCAGACCTCCAGAAGTAATTGTCACAGTACGAGTCACCGTACTTTCTATCAACGAAGTAGTACTAGTTAACAGTGCTGTAGGAGTCTCAACTGTGACAATGGTAGTAGTGTAAGTCAGTCCTCCGGAAGTTATTGTGACAGTACGAGTTACCGTAGTGGTGAAAGTTCCTGTCCAAGGAACGGTAGCAGTTGAGATGGTAGTAGGAGTTTCCACTATAACTTCGGTAGTAGTGTAAGTCAGACCTCCGGAAGTTATTGTCAAAGTACGAGTCACCGTACTTCCTATCAATGGAGTAGTACTAGTTGAGATTGCAGTAGGAGTCTCAACTGTGACAATGGTAGTAGTGTAAGTCAGACCTCCCGAAGTTATTGTCACTGTACGAGTCACCGTACTTCCTATCAATGGAGTAGTACTAGTTAACAGTGCAGTAGGAGTCTCAACTGTGACAATGGTAGTAGTGTAAGTCAGTCCTCCGGAAGTTATTGTGACAATACGAGTTACCGTAGTGGTGAAAGTTCCTGTCCAAGGAACAGTAGCAGTTGAGGGTGCGGTAGGCGTCTCAACTGTGACAATGGTAGTAGTGTAAGTCAGTCCTCCGGAAGTTATTGTGACAGTACGAGTTACCGTAGTGGTGAA